>CABFKP010037192.1:0-14243 GCA_901779475.1 Panagrolaimus davidi
TTTTTTTTCTTCCTTTTTTTGGGTGTTTTTTACCAAATTTTTGCTCTGCGTTTGATGCCATATTTTTGCGCGCATACGCGCGCATGAGATTTTTTAGTATGTTATGTAATTTTTGACGGGCTTTCTAATGATGCTAAGCTTGAAATTGAACTTTGATGAACAAAAAAGTTGTAGTTATAACCACAACAAAAAGTGACATTTTCGGCATTTTTTCCGGCATAAAAAAAATTTTAAGTTGCATTTTCGGAATCAGCGTAAAATTTTAGGTATAGTAGGTCTGATTATTAGGGTGTATCTAAAAATTTTATTTTTCTTACTGTAACGAAAAAATGTCAAAGAAAAGAAACGACAAAGTGTTCCCAGCCGGTCTCTAAATATTGTTTTTTTTCAACGTACTTAAGCAATCGCTTTCTTAATTCCTTTTAAATTTAAAACGTAGGAAAATAATGTGTCTGATTTTATTTAATATTTTGACATATATTTGAAAAACACAAAAATTCAGGAAAAGTATTTGTTTAAACAAACACCAAAAAAAATAAGTATTATTTACATTTAATATTAAATACAAAATTTTTTAACAAAGTAGATTAAATATGATTTAAAAATTATAACAAAATATTCAAAAAAAGATTGAAAGCAATGAACAAAAAGTGGCAGAAATGAAAAAAAAATGCAATGCAACGAAAAATAAAAAAAATAGTAGTTTTCTATTTGGAAAAAACTTTATTACCTTTGCTTAGAAAAAAAAATTAGATGCATACCCAGCGTTGCATTGTGAAAGAAAGACGCTTATAATACCTGCAATTTTTTTCTCTAAAATGTTTTTCAATGAAATTGAAGAAAAGCATTTTTGTAAGTACAGGATGCCACTTGATATTTAAAATGAAAGGTTACCTTGTCGAGCAGCTCTAGTTCGAAATTGAATATTATCAGCTGAAACAACAACAAAAATACAAGCAACTAATAAGCGAAAGCTAACAGTTTTTACCATTTTATTATTTTAAAAATAAAACTTTGAAAAAAGAAATATAAAATGTTTGAAAAAATGGGAAGCTTTTATATAAACTTTTTTGAAGGTTGATTCTTCAAAAAGCACTACATCATTTTTGTAGGTGCAAATTGTGGTAGAACTTTTTATTTGTCATTGTTCAAATAATGATTTTAAACTATAAACAGTTTTTTTATTTGATTAAATCACTTTTGTTTGTTTAACTCTTAAAATTCTTCAGGAACTTTACATTCTTTTGTTAGTTTTCAAAGATTCCATTAAAACTATATACTAAAATCTATTATACACTTTAATAAATTGAATGTAAGATATGCTTTTTAATTAGGACAAAGCTATTTTGTTTTTGAAAAGTGCTTTTAAAACAAAACGCAAAATTTTCTGTGACCTTCTTTCGTTCTGTTAAAGCAATATACAGCTTTCTCCATTCGATTAGGGTATCAGTGTTTTGCAAGGGAAAGATTGTTATTTCCTGATCAATGTGCACGCACAGTTGCAATTGCATTGCTAATCTTTCTTTTGATGTTTTACCGACTAATGTTGATGGGAACAAAAGATCAAAGGTGTGCCCCTTACTCCTTGAAAAAAATTACACTTCCCTTTGAAATTTTTTTCCAGCTACGGCCTTGTTAATTACAGAACAAAACAAAAATGCAGTATTTTTGAAGATAGTTGGAGAATATTTTTTGGGTGCAAAAATTGTGTAGGTTTTTTGAAAGACTATTCTTCTCAACGCTCGGAAAAGTTGATAAAAATTTTTTTTTCCCAAAGCTGATAAAAATAATCTTTCTAGAGAAACCAATTAATTTGATTTAATTTGTTTTGCCGAAGAGCTTTTTGTACATAAATTATTCGGATTTATTTTTGATTTTAATTCAAATGTTTTTTTAAAGTATGGTTTGGCACGTTGGAATTTGTTTACCTAAGGGTGCAGCGAAAGCTTACAACACTGAAACAAAAGAAATATTAGAAATAAAAACATCAGATGGTATTTTTACACTTAAAAAGTTTACTAATGTTGTTTTTTTTGTTTTCAGCATTTTCAACTGCGGATCTATTTTTGGAAAATATTAAAAAGCATATTAATGGATCATTTGGATGTGTATGCCTTTGTTTAGATACAGGTTACAAGAATGAAGAAAGAAAACAAATGATTCAGTCCTGCAAAAATTTTGGCTTTGAAAAAGCAGAACTAATTACACCGACAAAAGCTGACTTATTAACTGCGATTTCACAGTCGAATTATGAACCGGATAGTGGCGATTTTGTTTATGTACATAACAATGAAAAAAATTTATATGAATTATGGGAAATAACAGAATCAAAATTTTGCTATGTAGAATCCTGTTCGAAAACACCATATTCGTTGAAAGTCTTTTCCGAAAGAAAAGCAGGCGAAAAATTTTCAAATTCTATAATATTATATGAACAATACAGCAGATTCGATATACGTAAATATCCAACATATCGATGTATTCCATTTAATTGGCACAGCTATGAAAGAGGCGCACTTGTACATGCTCGTATAATAGCAGGAGATACGAGCGTAATCAAATTTGATTCAAATGATGTGGTGTATAATGATATTACTGTAATATTTGAAGGAAAAGATATTTTCTCGATAGAAAAAAGCCTCACATTACCTCTAAATATATCACGAACTCTAGAAGCAGAAAACATTGCAGATTATGTGCAAGTAAGAATTTTGATTTTTGGTATTTCAACGAACAGGACTGTTCATTTCCCAGAAAATCTTAAAAATTGGGAAACATTTCCCGAAAACTATGCTTTCTGAATTCAGTTATTTTTAAACTCAAAATGCACAAAAATTATTTAATTTTAACACCATTTTTATAAAAACTTAAATACAGTCAAAAAAGTTTCCTGAAAATTTCACATTTTTTAGATTTCCGTAAATGGTGAAATTGTGAACTTTCCGTTATTCGAAAAAGTTTTATTAACATTATTAATCGATACCAACAATGTTTATGAGTTAAAATATGTAGAAGTTTCAGCAAATTCATTACTCGATATTGATAATTACATAAAAGCTTTATATTATGAAGCTGGGGAGAAACAAAAGAAATCGGAATTATTTGAAGAATCAATGGAATTTGACGGAATGTATCCTATACCAAGCGATTCTCGTGTTGCAATCGGGATAAAATTAGGAAACTCTCAGTGCTATGCTGCTAAAAATGTAAAAGGGTTCACAGAAATTGTTATATTTGATGATATAAGTAGTATTGGACTTCCATCATATGTAGCTTATGATGAGGAAATTATAAAATATGGGCAATTAGTGGTTGATCGATTGAGTTTTCATGCTGAATCAACTGTTTTTGATATTCTTAAAATTATTGGACAAAACTACAGCGATATTCAAATGAATAAAATGTGGTCTTTTCAAATAATAAAGAGAGAAAAGCGTAAAGAATGTTTTCCTGCAGCAAACAATTACATGGATGTTGAAATAGAATTCAAAAGTTTTAATGGTAAAAAAGTAAAATCTCCTGAAGAGGTTTTAGCAGATTTGTTAAAACACATAAATGAAGCTGTGGTAAAAGACATAAATGAGCAAGCAAAACGATACTTCCCAAAATTTGTTATAACATTACCTCTGCATTTTAATAAAAGACAAAAGAAGGCAGTATATGAAGCTGCATCACTTGCAGGCCTGAAAACTATTTATCTTATACCAGAACCTATTGCAGCTGCTGTGTATCACCGCGAACACAGTTTCAAAACAGAATCAGAAAAACGGGATGATAGATCTGAAGGTTATTCCCTTTTTTTTGAAATCGGTAGCACGACATTCTCGATTTGTCTTTTACATATTAGCGGAAAAAAAATTCGAATTATGGCCGCAAATGAAAATTTGAATTGGAAACAACACAATTTCGATACTGTGCTTATTAATTATTTTACAAACGAATTAAAAATCAATTACGGTATCGCTGATTTCAACACTAAGAAAAAACTTAAACTTATGACTGAATGTCAAAAAATTATAAAACGTTTATCGTTTTCAAATGAAGCTTTGTAAGTCTTTTTTTTTCCACTTTTGAAGTAGGTTTCACAAGTTTCCGACATTACTTATTATTTATTTCCATATATTGTCACGTCAGAATCAAACAGGGAAAGAGGCGAAATTTTTTTTTCCTTTCTCCAAACCCTTTTTTGCCGCCCCTTTAGCGCAGTTGAACGCGCGCCGGGCTAAGACGCAAAATGAACGAAAGGTTCGACGCCGGTCGAGCGCCAGTCGAAATAAAAGTTCAATTTGTCAGATTTTGTTAGAAAAAAAATTATTAATTGATTGCAATTTAAGAAATTATTAATAAACAAAAAAAGTGTTAAAAATTTGTTTAAAAAAAACAAAATCTGACAAATTGAACTTTTTTTTCGACTGGCGCTCGACCTGCATCGAACCTTTTCGTTCATTTTACGTCTTAGCTTGGCGCGCGTTTAACTGAGCTAAAGAAGAAAGGAAAAAAATTTCGCCTTGATTCAGACGTACTGTGCATTTGTTACCCCCTCCTCATTAATATTAAGGTACGGTACTATTTTATGCTACTACTATTTTAGCTTAGATGTCGAAAATTACGATACAACGAAAGAAGGATCTGTTTTCATCACACTTGAACATTTTGAGAATATATCATCAGAATTATTAAATGAAATTAGAGCATCTATTATTTCAACTGTTGATAGCACTGGATGTATAACACTTGCAAATATCAAAGAGATTCTTTTGGTGGGTAATGGATGTAAAATGCCAATGATTAAAAAACTGTTACGTGATATTTTTTTGGACTCCGACAAATGTGTTTTTTTTCACGAGATTTCTAACGAAAGTGTAGCACATGGTGCTTCAAAATGTGCAACGTATTTCGACAAAGCTTTTCCTCCCCCTGATAAAATTATCAACATTCCGAAACATTGTTTTGCCCATAGCGACTCCTTTAATGTAGTGGGAATTGATTTGGGCACAACTAGATGCTGTGTTGCAGTAAATCGAAAAAATGGTATTGAAACAGTAGCTCTTGATAATATGGGGGAACGTTCACTTCCATCTTATGTGTCTTATGATGAAAAAAAAGAAAAGTGCGGACAAACAGTTGTAAAGAGATTAAATTACTTTGGAAAATCAACGGCTTTCGATTCAAAAAAAATAATAGGGAAATCATTTAAAGATATATTAATCGACGACAGTTGGACCTTTGGGATACTCGATATCAACGAAAAAGCTAAAATTTTAGTTAAAGCTTATGACGGAAAAAATCAGAAATATCCTGAAGAAATTTCAGCTGCACTATTAAAATATATTAAACAAAAGGTTGAAGAATTTCAAGGAGCTGAAATATCAAATGTTGTTATAACAGTACCAGCAACGTTTTCTGACGCACAGAAAAATGCGACTTATGTAGCTGCATTATTAGCTGGATGGAAAACTATTCACTTATTAATAGAGCCTGTTGCTGCGGCTTTGGCATATTCGTTTGTACAACCGATTTTCAACAAATTAGTAACTAATTTTTTGTGCGAACATGTTTTGGTATTTGATCTTGGAGGTGGTACATTAGATATTAACATTTTTGAAGTTCAGTATACTATTAAATATAACAAATTTAAATTTGTAACTCAAGGTGGTGATTCGTATCTTGGAGGGAGAGATTTTGATAATCTTCTGATTAAATATTTTTGCAAAATATTACATTCTGAATATGGTATAGCAATCGATGAATACAAAAAACACAAACTTATGCTTGAATGCCAAGAAATTAAACACCATTTATCAAAACACAATGAAGTGAGGTATAGTTTAAAATGTGTTGGAAAAAGCAGCATAAACTGACACTTTTTTTAGCCTTGATGTTTATGATTATGATATTACAAAAGAAGGTTTTATTTCAATAAATCGGGAACATTTCGAATGTTTGGCAAAAGGCTTGTTGGAAAAAATAAAAAATATCAGTTTATCAACATGCAAAGACGGTATCAATGTGAAAAAAGTTCTTCCATTTGGTGGTGGGTGCCGAATGCCAATGATCAAAAATCTTCTTCACGAAATATTTCCAAAAGCTGAAATTTGTTACTCACAAAATCCAGATGAAGTAGTTGCAATCGGAGCTGCATATTATGCTAATTCTTAAATATCCTTTTTTTGGGGCAAGCATATCGTTCATAACTTTTTATAAATAAATAGTTATAGATTTAAAGTAATAAAATGAAAAATGTACAACGTTTTCTGTTTTAACAATTGGAAAAAAATAGGCGGATTCACAGAAAAAGCCCCATCCTTTTTTCAATCTCCTGGGATATTTGACAATTCTTTTTTTTTATAATTAAAAATTTTTTGTGAACCCAAAATCATTCATCAAATGTTTTTGCGGTGGGACTATATGAAGCTGAATATTGAAAATTAACATATTACGGCAAAATTGAGTCTTAAAAAACTTTTGAACTTTGAATAAGTCTCTTTTCAAATTTTAGTTTTCAACTTTTAAACGCAGGTTTAAGCTTAAAAATGTTACTTTCAATCGAAGTTGGAGTTTTATCATCTGCAATATTTTTAAATGTAACAGTTTTTAATACTGTAATTTTATAATGCAATATAATTATTAAATCAAAATGTTCCTCTTTAAGTTGACATTTTTTAACTCAAGCTATGATTCCGAAAAAAAACAATTTTTTTCTTAATAATAGAATAAATTGTTTTGTTAAATTGCTTTATTATTTAAAAACAAATGTGCCAAAAAAAAATAAAGCAAAATTGCATTAAAACTGCATTTGTATTACCAGGATTTTCTTTGGCAAACACTTTTTTCATTACTTAAATTTTATTGTGCTTTTTTGAAACAATCTATTTATTAATTTTTATAAAGCTGAAGAAAAATTGAATTAAAATATTAAAACACTTAATTTCAAATCATCATTTTTGGTCCACAAAGACGGAGTAAAAACGTTGTCAGCGCTTTTTTAAAAGTAGTATTTGTTGGCTGTTTCTCAATTTATTTTTAAAAAATAGTGCTAAATTGGACCACTATTGGCATATTTTAAAATTAATAAATTTTTGCGATCCCGAAATCAGCTAGCCGTCCTCAAAATCAGCTAGCCGTCCTCAGGATTGTTTGGTTCTCAAAATCAGCGGTAACATATATAAAGAGTAATAAAAAAAAGTTAATACACAACTGTCATTAACATTTTTAAGTGGAATGCCATGGCATTTTTTTTAACAATGCACGTCATTTTTTTCTTTTAATTTATTAGAATCTAAGAATCCTAAAAAATTTGGCAAAGTACAAAAGTTGCATTAAACAATCATTAAATATTCCATTTTACATGCCACGGCATTTTATATTTGAATTTGGCACTTTTTTGTTACATTTAACTAGATCATTGGACATGTGCCTAAGGGCATCAACGGCACAATAAAAAAAAAGAGTCAATATATCCTAATTCAATTATGTAACAATAGTTTATTTTGCTTCAATCAATTAAAAAAACAATACAAAAACAAAAAAAGCGCAAAAATTGAGAGAGAAAAAACGCGTTTGTTTTTTTATGAATGAATGCCAAACGTTTTTTTGCTGCAAAAACACAAATCACTTTTTTTTTTTACTCACACACTTTTTTTGCTGTTGTTGCTTCCATTCTTCTCTCCACTTTTATTATTTCTATCAATTTATTATCCATCAATAAAAGAATGTCACCACGAATTGGATGTTGTAAAATATGTTTACTAGATGTTGCAGGATTTAAATCTGTTTCACTTCCATGTTGGCATATCTTTCATTCAGCATGTCTTAAAAGCCAAATGCAACAATTTAATTATTCATGTCCAACATGTTTACAACCTTTTTCAACACTACTCAATCAAATTCGTATATCAAAAACTCTTCGAAAAAAGGGATATACTCCATCAATGGATCCAATCATCGAAGAAATTTCAACGCAAATGGATTCTGTAAGTATTTTAGAATCTGAATTCCTTTATCAAACTTCATATCAGTATCCATCTAAAATGATTTCACGACTTTCTGCAGCTATGTTAATCTCTGAAGCAAAGAATGCTGCAAAAAATGCTCATGAATTTGCAAATAAGAATCCAATCAAAGCTCTTAAAGAAGCAATACTTGCACAATGGATGCTTAAACATGTCAAAAAATTCGATAATCAAAGAATTGAAGCAACTTTTCAAGAAACTCAAGCAAATATTTCATGGATTATTTCTCGACAAAAAGATATTCTTAAATTTTTCGTTCAATAAAAATTACTGACTGATACTTTTGTAAGCTTTGTTTTTTCTCTTTCTTTTTTATTGTTAGTTAATCTCTCTTTATATCACTGATCTATCATTTATATATCAAAATTGTTATGTATTATTAATTTAGTTTGTATGATTTTATAAAATCAACTTTGTATTTATAGTTCTTTTTTGTTTGAATGCGGATTTTTTTTGTATAGTTGTTACAGCAGCTTTNTATAGTTGTTACAGCAGCTTTTAGATTGGGATTACTGCAGCATGGTATTGGATGAATTAAAGACTTTCGGGGATTGACGGAAGATACTGTAAAAAGTTAACATTAGCACAGAACTTTTTAATGCTAGTTTTTTTTCATATACAGATTGTACAAGGATTTACCCTTTTCTGACGGTATTCATTTGAGCGTCCTCTTTCTTTTTTTTTTAAACTTTAAATGCTTATTTAAAAGTCAGTTAATAAAGTAAAATTTAACGATTATGTTCAAAACAAGATCAGTTAAAAATCACGGAATAGAACACGTATATTTATTAAAGACAAATGACAAAAAGTTTAATAATTATTAATCATCATGACAAATTTGATCAAGAACAATAACCAATGCAAGAATAAATGCCGGATCTTCAGTTTCAATAATTTCAACGCCATAAGTATCAGAGAATGCAAAGAATTCTTTATCAACGGTTGCAACAATCTTACCATTTTTTGTAAGTTTAAATGAATATGCACCAATACTTCCATCAATTTCATAATGGCCATAAATAGATTTAATTGAAAATGAAGGAAAACAGCATGAAAATTGTTCTTCAACGGTTGCGACCGTAGCATTATTAAAAGGTGATATAAGTTTGAAAGTTTTAATACAAGCCCAATATTCTTCTTCTATTTTATATAATCGACTAAAAAAATATACACATCACTTAAAAGGATATAATAAACAAATAAAGCACTTACTTTCCAGCCATATCTTCAAAAACAAGTTTATCACCAAGAGTTAAAAGTTTTGAACGAACATTATAAACGCTTATTCCTTCTTCATCTTTAATAACAAAATCATCACCAAGACTAAAAATCTTTTCACGAATTTGATATCGCCGAGTTCCCATTGAATGTGTCATTTTGTTGTTATTTTGAAGTTTGTTTTTGAGAGATTTTTGAAGGATTTTGTTTTGATTGTCTGAAAATGGAACGAACAAAAAATGGAAAAACAAATTTGCATTCTTCACTACATATCCACCGGTTGAGTAACATTTTGCCAAAATCGTTAATTTGCACTCTGGCGAATTTTCACAAATTTTTATGCAAATTAAATGACATTTCAAAACTCATGACTGAAATTTTTAAAAGCTTTTTCGCCTGCGGAAGGTATTATCAAATTATTTTTAGTGTTACTATCAATTTTGATAGTAATCTTTTTTTGATGAGAATTTTAGTTTTTACTATCAATTTTGATAATTATATTTTGATTTGAATGTATTTATCAAAATATTGGAGATGCATAAGATTATAAAAAGATTTATATTGCAAAAAGTTTTTTTTTAATAGGTTTTCATAAATTAGATGTAGAACGAAATAATACAGAAAATGTTTCGAAATATCGGACAATAATTTTTAGCCATGTTTCAGTTTCCAAATTGCTGATACACTTTTCGCTTCCGTGCTAATTTCCAAAACATACCAATTTGAATCGAAAGAAGAATTGCAATAATTACCAAAAGCATCTATGAAATCATTCAGAAATTTAAAGTATTTTCAATTTCTTTTGAAAACACGTTTTTTTCATCAAAAGCGTTCAACTATTTTTTAGTACCTATAAAAATCTCAAAGGACTTTAAAACAAACATTTACAGAAAGCGTTTTTCTGGGTTTCTCATGAAATAAAAAGTGTTGAAAGTAAGAAATAATTGATAATTTCATTCAAAATTGTTTATTTTTCTCTGTATTTTAAAATTTAAATATTTTTTATATTTTTGATAGAGGTGTTTTGCTTTTTCAATTATTAATGAGCATTTGAAAAAAGTGCCATAAAATAAAAATAAAAATATCAAATTTTCAAGGTTGGTTTTTATTATTAGAAAATAACATCAAAAAAGTGATACCAAAATTCAAACAAAAAAAAGATCAACCAACTAATTTTTTCCCACAAAAATTTCGAAGCTTTTGAAAATAAAATGCAACCAAAAAACTCATTTTTATTTAAAAAAAGTGAATAGGTTTTGCGCAAAAAAAAAAGTGAGCATTAAAAATTTTAAAGAGGCAGACTCTTCCGTTTCATTTGTATAAAAAGTGTTTCGTAAAATCATAGATCGGTTTTTTGACGATTGTCGATCTTTTAAAAATTATATTCTTTTGAAGTTGTTTGAATATTTTATTTCAAAAAATTTATGAAATTTTGTAAAAAATAAAGTTGGAACTGTTTGTCATTAGTAATTTATTTAAAGTTATTTGGCAGAAAAACATCCCAACAAATTTTACATTAATAAAGAAAAAAAAATGTTTAAAAAGGTCGTTTTAGAATTTTTTATTAAAGAATTTAATTATTTGTAATTTATTTTCTTAACTAACTGTTCATCCATTCGATCTTTAAATCATAAAAATCATTCTTTAAAAATATTTAATTTTATAAAACACATTTTGTTGCAGTTCATGCTTTTTTCATAAACAGCCGTCAACTGTTTTTCAATGTCCCTAAAAATCTGGAAAAACGTTGTAACAAAACTTTTAACAAAGTTGTTTTCTATAAAAAAACTTTGAAGAAAATGAAAAATGACATAATTCAAAATTGTTTATTTGAGTTCATATATTAAAGCTATTATTTTTTCTTTGGAAAATGGGGTTTTTTAAGCTTTTTTAAATTATTAATAAGTAAATATGTTTGCAGGTAACATTTGATAAAATTCAGTAAGAATATCAGATTTTTAATGTCTGCTTTTTATTTTTTGGAAAAAATGTGGAAAAAAATGATATCAAAAATTCAAAATAAAGTGAACCAAGCAAATTTTTTCCCAAAAAAAATACAAGCATTTTGAAAAGAAAAGGCAACCCTAAAAATCAATGAAAAGAGCAAACAATTTTTGTGCATCGAATACAATGTGCAATAAACATTCAATGGAGACGGGCTCTTTTGTTGCTTTTGAAAAACAATTTGTTTGGAAATAGTCAATGATTCGATTTTTTAAATCTTTAATAGTCTTTAAAAAAGGCAAATTTTTTCTTTAATAATTGTTTGAATATTTTTATTTCAAAAAATTTATGTAATTTTGCTTAGAAATAAATGATATGAAACATTTATCATTAAGTTAAGACATAAATGTGATTTTTAAAGTCATTCAAAATGGATACTGGAAGATGCATTAATAATAAATCAAAAATTTTTTTTAAAAATTTTTTTACAATTGTTTATAAATAAATATGATTTAATTTTAATTTAAACTACTTTTTCAACAGTAATAATCATAAAAACTATCCTAGAAATAGATTAAAGTTATTATTTTAACCTTGAAAAATGGGAATTTTTGAGTTTCTTTTTAAATTTTAAATGTATATATTATAAAAATGTTTCAAAAAGTCAAATGTGTATCTGTTTTCAAATATGTAATTTTAAAAATTTGCTTTTTTATTATAAAATAATGTGCAAAAAAATGATGTTAAAAATTAAAACAAGGCAAAGCCATCCAACAAAATTTTTACACCAAAAAGACTGAAATATGAAAATAAAAAAACGCAAGAGCCATTGTGAAAAAAAAGAACACAAATAAAAACGATTGAATGAAAAGAACGAATAACTTTAATTCACCAAAAGTGTTGTAAAATACATTTAAAAGCGACGAAGGGTTTTTTGCTTTTTTGCAATATCAAAAATGTTTCGAAATAGATTTTTTTGTTCGTCGTAAACATTGACTTTAGTAAATAAAAAAAGAGATTTTTTCGCTTTAACATTTGTTTGAATATTTTTATTATAAATAAAAAAAGCAAATTAAATCGAAATTAAACATAGATCATTTATTGAAAAAATTAATGGGGTATTAAAAACCATTTAATGATATTCATTACCGATATCATTAAATGGCTTTAAATAAAATAAAGAAATACTGCGGATTTGTAAACCCAGTAAACAATTTTTGTTAATAAATAAAATTATCTCCTTGATTTTTCAACCAATATTTGTTCAAATCCTTTTGAACTCTCTTTGAAACTATTTTTAAGAAAGACAAAATAATGATTCATTTTTTGTTTCGTTCCTATAAAGTAAAAAGTCTTTCAACAAAGATCAGCCTAAAAAATAATGAATGACGACCATTGCAAATAAATAAACGCACCCAATTTCTGTTTGGTGAGTTTAAAGAAAAGAAGCCTTTTAGTTTTTTATGTTCTTTTTTTGGCATAATTTTTGTTTCAACAGTTTGTTTTGTAATATTTTTGCATTAAAAAATCAAGGCAAAGCATGAATTAAGAAATCATAGTAAAAATACTTAAAAATTGCATATTTTTTTACTGCAGTCGATTTTTTCAATATATTTTTTAAAAAAAAAAACAAATTTTCGTCTTTTTTCTGAAAAAAGACATTGAAAACTTATTTGTAATGTGTAAACTGTTTTTTTTCTGGAATAATGTCAACTTGAACCGGACATTTTGTTCTGCTACATTTCAAGTTTTTAAAAAGTTACAAAAAAACGATATTGGAAAAGTACGGGGGGGGGTGTAACACTTTTCTTTTTCGCTGAAAAATTTTGAGCCACCTTTTTGTTTTTTAAAAATGACTAAAAAAAGAACGACGATCAAAGTGCCGGCAGAAAAATAAGAACGGGCCAGTTTATTGATTCAAAAAGGATTTTCTGGGCCGTTTTTTGTGAATATTTTGTAATTATTTAATTTTAATATTTGATTTGTTTAATGAAAAATAAAAAAACCTAAAAATTATGGATATAATATTATTATTATTCTTGTTGTGTATGATATAACACCACAATAATAATAAAAGAAGTTAACTGTTTTCTAAAACATACAAAAAATTAATTTTCCAAAACACTAACATAATCACATCAAAAAAAATTTTTTAACACAAAAAACATATGTATGCACGAAACAGAAAATTCAATCATCCTTGTATTTTGGGGTAAGTAAAACAGTTTTATATCGATTAAACAAAAATTCTTGACCCGATTCATTTTTCATTTGAGCAATTATATAATCATTTTCTGTAACCAATATATAATGCTTTAGAGTTAAAAAAAAGCATAAAAAAAGGATCCTGAATGACGCTTAGCTTCTTTTCACACAAAATATCGTTCACATCATTTAAAAAATTAATAGCATTTATTTAAACCGCAGATAATTAATGGACTTTGAAAAATGTTTTTCTGTCATAATTTATTTTTAATAAAAAGTGTTAAATTGGATCACTACTGGCATATTTTAAACTTTATTTACTTCATAATTGCTTCAAAGACTCGTTGATAAGTTAAAACCATATTTTTATAAAATATAAACAATAAATTAAAAAAAAGACGTAATTGTAGATTTCAAAGCTTTTTTGCGAAACAAAAATTTTGTTATTTTGTCTATCTCTTTTTGTCTGTGTCAGAAATGACTTTTTTATTTCGATCTTATTCGAAAATCAAAAATTGCTCCGATAGCGTAAATTAAAAACAAAAGAAAGAGAAAAATTGGTTTTGTTTGAATATTTTGTGAAAACTATTTCATAAATGATCTGAAAAAATGTGAAATGTAGTTTGTTTATTTACAATTGCCGCAAATGCAAATAAATCTTTTTCTTTAGGTTTATCGAAAAAAAAAATGATTAAAGAAATATGAAGCAGTAAATATTTAACGATGACAAAATAGCTTTGTTTTTTTAAGTCGAATTTTCTTTTTCATAAGCTTGTTCAACATTCTCTTGGTACACAAACATAGCATTTACAAAAAATTTATTTTATGATATAAAGGTCGACCAGCTCAAGAAAATATAATATA
>CABFKP010037202.1:0-14223 GCA_901779475.1 Panagrolaimus davidi
TTATTTAAAAAGAACAAATAACCTTAATGATTTTAGATTGGTATTTGTTGTTTTTAGCATAAAAAAGGCAGTTGCTGCAATAAAAGTAACTCCAAATTCTATTCTTACTCCACCGAAACCAATGGTAAATATTCATTAACAAAATCAACTCTTTTTTCCATTATTTTATATAATGAGAAAATACCACCATTTTAAATAATTGTTAATGATCTTTTTGTATTACTTAGTCGTTTTCTTTTTTAATATTTTGTTCTTTGTTTTATCTTTGATTTAAAGGAATAACAGATTATTTAATTTTTTCATATAATTTGCTTTTTTAAGATTATTGTTATTTCAAAGGGATTTAAAAATGGACAATAATAATTTTTTGAAATAAAAGCTTTTTCGCAAATGTTGTTGAAATATTGCTAATATTTCAGACTTTTATGTTTTTTCGTACTCTATATTTGACAGCAAGTAATTTTGCATTGATTATAAATAATGCAAAAAATCAAGTGTTCGCCTAATTAAAAAATTTGTTTGTAAACGTTCTCTTAAAAATATGGGATGGATAGTTAATTTTTTTGACTTTAGGCAAAGATTGCCACATGTCTTTTTTTTAAACGTTTCATTACTGTTGAATTTCTGTCAAAAAAATAGTAAAGAAAAGTTGTTACACTTTTTTTTACAAACGTTGACGATTTTTGGAATATGAACAATTTATTTTTGCGTTTTAAAAAAAGCTAATTTTCATTTTGTCATTTTATGTTTGAATATTTTGTTTTTTATTAATTTTTCATATATTTGAAGATTATTTGTTGATTACTGTTTTGAATATAATCAATTAAATGAAGAAGTACAGCGTAAAATTTTTATGTATAAAATCATAATTTAAAAATACTAATATTATTTATCAAAGAAATACAAAAAGATTATTAACAATTATTTAAAATGGTGGTATTTTCTCAACACAAAATAATGGAAAAAGGAGTTGACTTTGTTAATGATGAGTTACAATTGGTTTCGATGGAGTAAGAATAGAATTCGGAGTTACTTTTATTGCAGCAACTGCTTTTTTTATGCTAAAAACAACAAATACCAATCTAAAATCATTGAAATTATTTGTTCTTTTTAAATATGAATGTAAAAATTACTGGTTTAATAAATGAAATAATTGCCATGCTATTGTTACAAATAAAATTAATAATTCTTGAGTTGTTGCAAATTGTGCAGCAAAAACTTTAAAGGATAAAGTTAGGAAAACATAAACAACAGTGGATAAACATGTCTAAAATTAAAAAGTATTTTAAAAATAACGAACACAATTTTAAAAGATTTTTGGATTTCAAAAATTTTTGGGACCTATAGTTTTGGTGTAATTATATCCCATTAAGATTTTTTAGATGGCATAATTTTTGCTTGTTTTTGTCATCTAAAAACGTTTTTGTCTGAATCTAATTCAAACTTACTTGAATAAAGAATCTCATTTCATATGCTTTATTGCTTCCCGAATATATTTTTTTCTTCAAAATTATCATAACACAAAATGTTATAGTATCACAAATTACACAACCAATAACAGTTGTTAAAAGTGAAATTAAAGAAATTTGCCTAATTTGTGAACAAGTTGGTTCACGTTGTCTCCATAAAAATGACATTGGATCAAAATGATAATTACACTGATATTCAAAAAATTGATTTATAGCAAATGCACTCATTACAATCGTAATTACAAGAATAATATTTCCAATTTTAATTGTAAATTTTGTATGATAATGAATCGGAAATACTGCTGCATATGTTCTATTCATAGATTTCCAAAGATGTAAATACATTGTTTGATAATAACAAAATGCAACAATACAACCAAATAATGAACCAATAAAACTTTTTGAATATTCAGGATAACTAAAAAAAGTAATAACAAATGAAAAAATTAGAATATAGATTTATTAGGGTTGTACCGGGTGTTAGTGGTTTTGTTTTGGATGGTAAATTTTTCTTTTTAAAGATAACCAAAAACGGACTTCACGGTTGTGTTTGATAAATCATAGGATTTTGTTTTTAATAAAAATATTAATGATTCCGTATATGCAAATTTTTTAGCAATGTTAGCAACTGAAAATTTTTGTTATCGTTTTTTTTCATTACTATCACAAAAAACCGTCACTTATTGGAGCGGTTTTTTGAAAAACCGCTCCAATAAAAAAAGTGATAGTAACTGTGAAAAATTTTTTGAAAATTTAATTGTTAATATCGACAGATTTTGATTTTTTTTATATCAAATGAATTTTTTTTCAAAGGGGGGACCATGTTAAAATCCCAAATTTTTTTGAAAATTTTTATGAGCTAAGAAAAATCGTAAACGAAGATGATTTATGATTTATCGAACACAACCGTGAAGTCCGTTTTTGGTTATCTTTAAAAAGAAAAATTTGCCAGCCAAAATAAAACCGTTAATTATGTTGGGACACCCGGTACAGATATGATGTCATGCAAAAGGGGAGTGCCTAGGAGTACAGAGTATGACGTTTGATTTCGAGAATTAA
This sequence comes from Panagrolaimus davidi, assembly GCA_901779475.1. Taxonomy (NCBI): domain Eukaryota; kingdom Metazoa; phylum Nematoda; class Chromadorea; order Rhabditida; family Panagrolaimidae; genus Panagrolaimus; species Panagrolaimus davidi. The sequence goes on from CABFKP010037202.1 coordinate 2,529, forward strand.
AATATCAAATGCATGACAACGGGATGGAATGGAATGGGTGCAAGAATTTCGATTTTTGGATTGCATCATATCTAGACACCTCCAACAAACATGAAACTTACAAATATGCCATTGGAGCTGCCCAAAGACCAAAACATATTCCAGCGAATGCTTCTGTAATACTTTGTGCAGCACAAATTGCACCAAATGGATTATGCAAAAATTTTGAAATATAAATTATTCGAAGTGATATAAAACTTAATATTATTGTTAAAATTCCAAGCTAAAATATATGTATGTGCTTAAGGGGGTTTATTAAGGAGATTTACTGCAAATCTATACATTAATTTAAGGAAGTTTTCGCGTTGTGAAAATCACTTTTGTAGAAAAACATTTTACAAAAAAAACTTACCAAAAAAATGATGAAAGAAAAGTCTAATGATAGAGACATTGAATTTTACTTTTAGATGCAAAAAAGCCACTATAAAAATATTTTTTTTCGCAGAAATATTCAAGGTATTCTTCGAGAAACGGTAATCCCAATTTCCAATTTTTAACAATTTTAACAAAATCTGGTTCAATATTTAAGAAAATTTTAAAAATGATAACAGCTGACAAAAACAAAATAAAACGAAAAAATAAATATAAAAAAACTAGAAGACAAAACCTTTCAAGCAAAAAATTTCTTCTACTTTATGCCTAAATAAATACAAAAAAGTAATTGTTCATTCAATTATAACAAATATCTTTCTTTAATAATTAAAAGCTTTTTTGAAAGTGCAAAAAAATGACACATTTGTAGTTTGCATTTTTATTATTAACTCGAGTAATAACAGAGGTTTTTTACTTCTTTATTGGTTACAGTATTCCGCATTAGGTTGTTGACGAGTGCTAACTTCAGTAAACCTGACAAAATATTTGACAAAATGCAAAACAAATTTTTCAAATTAATGTGTTTTTCAGTGTAATTTTTTCTATAAAAATTTTACAAATGCAATATTTTTTCTCCTTAATATTTAATAAATAATGAAGCATTTTTTGATTCTCTTTGGTATCATTAAAGAGTGTTTTGTCAAACATAAATTTTATTTGTTACAAATAACATTTAATTTTCTGAAAAATAAAATATTCAAAACTAATACATGTCCTTTGCGAAAAAGAAAAAAAAGAAATTTATTAGTCTCTCTTTTTTTATAAACACGTATGTGTGTGTTTATAGCAGATACAAAAAACGATTTTAAATAAAATATTGTAAAAGGGTTCGGCATATTTTTATGTGTAAAAAGATTTTTTCAAAAACACTTTTTTTCTTTTCTGCGTTTTGCTACAGTCATTTTTCGTCTTTTTGCACAAAAAAAAACAGAAATAAAAAACTTATTTTGGAATTGTTTGTTTTTCAAATTCGTCTGTAAATGTCGCAACATTTCTTTCTTTTTGATTATTTCGATGAGATACGAAAAGTTTGTTTAATTTAATGCAATTTTTGAATATTTTTATTGTTTTTAATTTTGTTTAATCATAAGAAATCTTTCAAGTTGTAATGTAAATTTTAAGACATTTTATTTCATTTTAAAAAATGGACTTCCTGCATCACAAAAACTAATCATTATTAATAAATGCTTGTTTAAAATTTACTTTGGAAAACATTTTTATTATTAAATATGTTTTTTCAAATTACTGTTTTTTGTACACATTTTGTAAAAAATGAATTAAACAAAAATGCGATTAAAAAATAACAATCTTTTTTTTTTCAAAATTTTAACAAATTTAATTTATCTTTTCAAAAAATAATTGAGCAATGTTTGTTTTAACTGAAATTTAATACATAATGAATACAGATGTATAAATGTTGGTTTTCTAAAAATGTGTTTCATTTTCCAAATTGTTCTTCAAAACTATAATAATACAGCATAAATCTTAAAAAGTGCAAGAAATATTCAAAATCGTTCATGTTTTAAAAGTCAAAAAAAAGAATTGTTTTTGACAGCTGCAACTGTTTTTTTTGCAGCAAAAAATGATTCTTTGCTGCTATTTTTTTCAACAAGACAAAATAATAAGAAATAAAGAAAAAAGGTCATATTTTTTGACATCTGCTGTAAAAGATTTAGCGTTGCTTTTTTTAGACACGTCATTTATTTTTGAATATCGTTCATTTGCTTAAAAATAAAAATATTCGTTTATGAAAAAACAAAATATTTTTTTTGTATTTAAAAATTGAATAATATTAAAAAAGAGGTGATAAAGGTATTTCTGCAATACCAATTACAATGTTTTTCCACCGTTTTTAACAAAGAGATTTTCATATAAATGATCTTTAAACTTATTACAAGAATTTGTGACAAACAAAGAACAAAATATTAAAAAGAAAATGACTTAATGCAAAAAATCTTTTATACAAAAAGCTATTTTTGATCAGAAATTTAAAAAAATAAAATATTTTTAACTAAACGTGGAAAAAAGTTGCCATTTCAAAAAATTTTTACTGATAAACTTTGATATAAGTTATAATAAAAAAATAAACAGAATTTTTGTAAAAATAAGCAATTTGCTTATAAATTTATGTCCTAAAAAATGCAGCAAAAAACACTTTGATATAAAATTTTCTAAAATTATCGGGGAAATTTTGCTATTTCAATATATTATTATTGCATCAAACTGCTTTGAAATTGTGGCTGCTAATAATAATCATCTAATAAAATCATGAGATTGTATGTATATTAAAAGAAATATCATTTTGTTGTTTCTCCTATAATTATATCAACGACTATACAAAATACAAAATATTCAAAACGATAACGAACAAATACAAAACATCTTTAATAAAAAAAGCTATAGAGAGTGGTTGCGATTTTTATTTCAAAATACGTCGATGTTTGCGAAAAAAAGGTGTAACAATTTTTCTTTTTTTGAGACAAGAATGTTCAAAATGACGCTTAATAGCAATTTTGCACAAATGTCAAAAAAAAATCAATATTTTTTTAAACGTTGCAAAAAAGCTGCCATTTGAAAAAATTACTATTGCATCATTTGGAGGATTAACAATAATTGTATTTTTAATCATGATAAAACAAGAAAATTTTTAATCACTTTGTTATTCCTATATACAAATATATCAAAATTTTTAAAAAGAATTAAACATTCAAAACAAGAATAACCAAATGCAAAAGATTTTTTATAATAAAGCTAAAAAAAAGTGGTTTCGATTTGTATTTCAAAATTCATCGATGTGTGCAAAAAAAGGCGCAAACTAGTCTTTTTTATTTTTGTGGCTAAAATAGAGCAATGATGAAATGCTTTTTTTAAAAAAAGACAATTATAGACAGTTTTTCTTTCTTCTTTTCTTCTTCAATTTTTTAAATATTTAATTAAATTTGTACAAACTTTCTTATGTTAAAAAATAAATTTTGTATTTTTAAAGAAACTCTCAGAAACAGCTTTTTTTTTCAAAAATGCCACTTTTTTCCAACAAAAAAGAAGCATAAATTTACATTATTTATTAAAAATGCATTTTTTTTATAATTACTTATTTTTGATTTTTAGAAAATTCATGGTTGCGTTTAAGTATTATATTATATGAGAATGCCGAGAAAAAAAAACCCAAGTAGGCGATGAGTACAAAATTCGGTGTGTCTGTGGTTATCACTTCAGCCTTTCATTTGAAAAAAAAATCTCAAAACATAAAAACGTAAAATCATTTCATAATTTTTGTTTATCATTTTATAAAAACATTTTATTTTATAAAAAACATCAATAAATTTTTGAACGCAAACAAATTTTAAAAACATTAGTTAGCAACAGAACGATATTCAAGACTATGCTTAAGATAATCATTCTTAAATTTTGCCATCGCTAAATAGCGATCAAACATAATAATGTCTTTGGCTAATTCAGCATAGTAATCAAGGCTTAATGAATCATGTTCACACAATATAAAATCTACAATAAAAGACCATATACATTTTCCGAGAACAAAATATTTATTCATTTTCATCAATTTAACAACTTCTTTTGACCTAGGATTTTTATTCATATATTTTAAAACATCAGCAGGAAAATCACTTGATGGGGGAGATTTTGGAAGTTTGATATTTGAAATAATTGGATAAAGTTTTTCGACAAGTGATGTATTCTGATCGGATAACATTTTAATAATTTTTGTCCATAAAATTGTTTTAATTTCTTAATATAAATCCAGCAAACCTGAAGTAAAAAAAATATTACAGAAAGACTGTTTTATTTTGAGAAGATTGTCTCAAAAAACGGATAAAGAAAAATACCAATTTATTATATTTATGACGGATGATTGAGAAGGGTACGTTCTCATACCTTTAGACTAATGCTTTCTGAGATAAAAATAATGAATTAATTGATTTAAAGCATTTTTTCAAGGAGAGTTTCATTGCAAAATAAAATTTTTTCTTTAACAAAAATAGGAACCGTCACTGTCTCAAAAAAGAGAAACAAAATGGCAAGAAAAAAACCCAAGCAGGCGATGTATACAAAATCTGGTGTGTCTGTTGTTAGCACTTCAGCCTTTCATGCACGGTCGCACGCATGCCCAGGATAGAATCCCAACCGGCGCAAAAAAAAATAACCACTATTATTAAATTACATTTAATTAACTTTTTAATAAACTACAAATAGCAATCCCTCTCCGAAAAGCTATTCTGTATCCAATAGCTTTTCGGAGAGGGAATAAAAACAAATCTGTTTCTGCCATTTGATAAAGAATATCTGTAAGTATATTATCGTATCAATGATTAAAGTAAAAGCGAAAATTTTTTTCGATGAAGCTCCTTAGTTATGTAAAAATGGGATTTTTTTCTTAAATTAAAATATTTTTATTTTTTTCATTTACAAATTCTTTTATTGTTTTTTATTTTTACGTTATGCAAACGCGTAAATTTGACAAATTCCATAATACGAATTTTCACAAGGTTGTTCTCGATAAAGACCTAAATTTGCGATTCGTGCACATTTAGAAGCACCATTATTTCCCCAATTAAGATAATTGACGGTTGCATTGTTTGAATTTTTCCATACATCTTCGTTGTTGTAAATTTTGTTAAGGCCAATCCAAATATTTTTATCAGCCCCCAACATTTCTGTAAAAATTGTTTATTGAAATGTAAAAATTAATTTACAAAAAAAACTTACTATGAGCATTTAAAAATGAATTTGTTCCATGAATTGACATTAAATTTCCACCTAACTTTACACAAAATGCTTCTGCAGCAACCCATGGAAGTTCAGGAGTAGGTAATAGACAAATACCTTGTAATGGAAAATATGTCCATCCACGAGGGCATGGAAAAGCACATGATGATTTTTGTGGACTAGTTTGGGCAGAATGTCTGTTGTTTATCGGCTCAAAATCGCTGTAATCATCAGATTGTCCAAAAACTCCAACAACAACAAAAAGGAAAACGAGTGAAATCACAAATTTAAGCATTTTTGGATTGTGCAAAAACCAGTAATAATTTTCTGATATATTTTTAACAAATGAAAGACAGCTTTTATATGATAGACGAAAAAATGAAATATCAATTAAGAGCTATTAAAGCAGCATATTTTAAAAAGTATTTTTATGTGTCTGTCAAGTATTAAAAGCATTTTTTGCAGACTAATAGAATTTTTTTGAATCGTGCGTTTGTTTAAATCAAATAATTTTTAATACGAAAAAGCCCAAAAAATTTTAAATAAATTTTTGCTGAAATTTTTGTTTCACAAATATGGTTTATTTTTAACACGAAAATCTAAAGATTGAAAAAATGTTAAAGTTGAGTAATTTTTGTTAAAAACTGTCATTCAAAAAACTATTATTGTGCACATAAAAACGAACAACAGTCTTCGAATCATAAATAATCAGATTATTCCTGTCATAGATGAATTCGGGGGAGTATTTTTCACTGTGGATTTGTTCCTCCCAGGTCTATAAAGACATTTTTTTATCTGGAGGTCGATCTGTAAGGACATTTTTTTGAGTGCCAAACTTCGCGCGGCTCCCAAAAAGTGTACTATATGTATGAAATTCTGACCAAATACAAGAAAGGGTGTATGAAATTTTCCATTTTTAACCCTTTAACCCTTTCTTTATTTTTTATTGAAAAAAGTAAATGTTGTTTATATTTCATTTTTTTTTTCATTTTATATTAAAATAAACAATTTTTGGTGTTGAATTTTTATTTTACTTTCATTTGTTGAGGGTATTATTTTAAAATTATTATTTCTTTTAATTTCTTTTTTTCAGATTGGACGAAAGCTGGTCATTTAAAATCTAATACTCAGCAAGCAAGAGGAATTGGACGAAAAAAGAAGGATATCATTCACTCTGATGATCCTGTTGAAAACTTTGTGAATGATGTCAAAAGCGGTGGGAACGATGCTTCGGCATTTTTATTCCTAATCCTTTTAATTAATCCTAATTTGTTTAATGAAATTTTTTGTCCATAATACAGAATTTTGAATAAAAATATGGCTTTTTTTAATGCCAGCAAACAAAAACATTTAGCTGCTTTTTTTATTTTGTTTGCGTTTATTTCCTTCAATTTCAAAACAATTTCAAGTTTTTTTTAAAAAAAAAAAGAAAACATCTTCGTTAAAATTTTTGATATAAAGCATAGTTTTAAAGAAACAACTGACTGCTGTTTGTGAACACGCTGGCTCATTAAATATTGAATCTTGAAGAATTTTCAACTATAAACCAAATGAACTTGTTTTTTAACGGAACGACAACTGCTTCTGGCATGCGTTAAAAGAGAAAATAAAGCTTTTTAAAAGCATTGCTAAAAATGTTTTGGTTAAATAAGTGTTGGATATTCTTTTTTTATTTAATTTTCTTTTTGCAATTAAATTGCCTTTTGTTGGAAAATACAGCATGAGCCATGAAGCTGGATATCAGAGAGTTGCATCCGAATCAGAACTAGTTCGTTATCGGATTAGTACTGGTGTAGCATTCATAACTGATTTTATTTTTGATAATGACAACATTGGCAGAAAATTAATGAATAAATTAAAAAACTATTTGCAAGTTTCAACAACGGCGGAAACACAATCTGATCAACAAGTGAATGTCACTGTTCCACCCTGTAATATTTAAATTTTTTAAAGGAGGCTGACGTTTTAATCCAGTTTTGAAATCTTGGATATTCGTGATTTTCAGGCAAACTGAGAGTCTTGAAACGAAAATGACCCTTTATTAAATTTTTCTTATCAAAAAAGATGCATTTTCGTTTCAAGACTCTCANCATTTTCGTTTCAAGACTCTCAGTTTGCCTGAAAATCACGAATATCCAAGATTTCAAAACTGGATCAAAACGTCCGCCTCCTTTAACATATTGACATACGATAATTTTAGATGTTTCCATGTTATTTCCGGTCAAACTTATGGCCAATGAACATTTATTAATTTTTGATATTAAATCATTTACTCCTCAAAAGGTATTCGAAAAACTGAAGGCTGCTTTCCAAAAACAAAATTTAGAATTTTTTTGTATTGTTTTTAACGATGTTAAATATAAAGTAGCAGAAACAGAAGATGATTTAGCGGCATTATTGTTGGTCAAAAGAAGTGACACAAATCCTGTTCCTGTTTATCTCTGTGAATGAAAATCTTATTTTTATTGTTGGCCAAGAACAAAAAATTTTCGATTATTTTGTTTCAACTATTTTTCCTAAGTATTTTTAATAAAAATGAATGCAAAGTTTTTTCAGCATTTTTTATATGACAGCAGTTTTTAACATGAAAAATTTAATAATAATAGTCAAAAAAATTCTTTTTGTGGGGGAAATTGACAACTCCCCAATTCATCTATGTCATACGTGTTTTTGACTTATTTGTTTCGAAGAAGTTTTGTAGGAAAGGATTTGATTTCGATAACTTTGTTTAAACAAACATAAAAAAAATTTTTCATTTGCAAATTATTTTATTTATTTTTCTCAAAAATTCGTTGGAAAAGCTTTAGCATAAGCAGAAAGGAGGATGATTTTATGCAGATGAATAAGTTTGACAAAGTCCAACATGGGGCTCATCACAAGCAACATTTTGGAAAAGTTCAGAATTAAACACACGTCCACATTTAAATGAAGAAAGATGATTCCATGTAAGATAATTAACGGTTGCATTGTTTGTATTTTTCCAGACATTTTCATCATTAATTTTGTTTAAACCAATCCAAATATTTGTGTTGTCCAAAAACATTCCTGTAAAAAATCGTTTCAAGTGTTTTAATGAAAGTAAATATTTTTTTTAAAAAACGCATTCTGTCAATTTTTTTAAATCGATCTGCACAGCAAAAAAATCACACTTTTTTTTTACAAGCTAGAAAATAATGCTTTTAATACGAAATTCGGCAAAATCCCGGATTTATCGTGTGGAGAGTGCCGAAATTGACTTTTTTTCTTTTCGATGGGAATCCTTTATCTGAAATCAGTTTTTGCCCCCTTAGAGGTTTTGGACAATGGGGAATCCGAATCTCGGCTTGGTGTTTCGAAATTTTCGCGTTAAGACCCATTTTTGGCATATCGACCCCAAATTTTTAAAAACATAAAAAATTATGTTTTTTAAAACACATAAAAACATACCACTTGCAGCTTTTAATGAATGTTTTCCATGAATTGACATTAAATGTCCTCCATACTTTACACAAAATGCTTCTGCAGCATCCCATGGAAGTTCAGGAGTTGCAAACAAGCAAATACCTTGTAACGGAAAATATGTCCATTCACGAGGGCATGGAAAACCAGAGAATTTATGAGGAGTTTGGATTTCATTTTCGTTGTTTATCGGATCGTTGTAATCATCAGATTGTCCAAAAACTCCAACAACCGCAAAAACGAAAGCGAGTGAAATCACAAATTTGAGCATTTTTGGATTGTGCAAAAACCAGTAATGATTTTCTGATATTTTTCACAAAAGAAAAAAAGCTTTTATATGATAGACGAAAAAATGAATAATTAATTAAAAACCATAAAAATGACATTCAAAAAAAATTGTCAAAATTTTTTATGTGTCTGACAAATATAAAAAATTTTGCTTTGTATTTATCATCGGAATTCGTATATTATCAATTGTGTTTAGAATACGTTAATATTAATGATAGTAATGCGAAAAAAATTCCCTAAAAATTTTTGCAATTTTTTCTTAAATGAAGATGACAAATTGTGGAACATAATCTTGCAGATTTATTTGTCTAAACATTCACTTACAGTAGCGACGAAAAAATGAGGCCCAAGGTGTTTTTCTGTTTTAATTCAAGAACGGATGATAGAAAAATAAAAGCCGTTGGCACTAAAAATCCGTCATACAAATGTTCATTATTATCACCTTACACAATTTTAATATTTCATCTTAAACAAAAATGCCATCAAAAAATGAAAAAAAATTTTTTCTATTAATAAGGATTTTTTGTATGAAAATTGAGCAATTCGTAAAATCGGTGCCATTGATTTTTGAAAATCCTGTGTAGAAATATCACAAAATAACTTTCAAGAATTTTAGGTGACCGAAAAAACCAGAAATGTAAATTTTTCTGAACAAATTTTTTTTGGATTGATGGGCCTTATTTTTTTAAAAAATTTTTTTCGATTTTTTGATGGCATTTTCGTTTAAGATGATGATATATTAAAACCGTGTAAGGTGATAATGACTGAGATTTGTATGACGGATTTTTAGTGCCAATAGCTTTTATTTTTCAATCGTCCGTTCTTGAATTAAATCAAAAAAAAACACCTTGGACCGTATTTTTGGTCGTGTTCAAATATAACACATTTTGCTTAACCTTAAATTCAATAACACTGATTTTCAGCTAATTTAAAAATGAAGTTTTTTGGTTAAAGCTTAATATAGTCTGACAAAATGAATCACTTTACATAAAAAATCATAGAGATATTAAATTTGAATTTTAAACAATTAGTGAAGATAAATTTATATTTTTACACATGTTGTAGTGTAATGAGAGATGGCAAACTACAAAGCTTTTAAAAATAAGATAACAATGAAAAAAAAAATAAAGAGGTGCAGCTGTAATTTAATTTTTGTTGTTTTGTTCAATTATCAGTAAAAAACCCTGTTAATTGAATTTAACTGCGATGGCTAATTTTTATCACAAAAAAGCACACCTTTTTTTGTTTGGTTAAAAAGTGAAAAAGCAAATAAAATTTTAATCATTAAATTTTTGGTTAAAGACTGAAAAACAATCGAAAAATTTAAGGATGATAATTTTAAATTTGCTTCCAATTTTTGGATTAGCATTTTTTGCTCCTTCAACGGATGCCTCATATATGTGCACTGGGATTCATACGTTCTTCAATACAACCTATGGAAATTCAACCCAAACTTTGCTTCATTTTGAAACGGATATTCTTTATTCTGGAACTCCAGCCGGATATGAAACTTTAACGCTTGCAAATCAAAGATATTTTTCATATAATTCTTCATATGCTGTTTATGGGGTTCAACAAGAATCATATCCACAACAAGAAGATTTTAATTGTGGAAATGCAACAGGAAATTGTAAACTAATTTTTGCGGATGGAAATGGAGATTTTAATTTGGGTGTTAAAGTTGGTCCAAAAGAAGATTTTTTAATGATGGTGGATGTGGCATATTTTCGTGGAACAGTTTTTTGGGAAATTGGTTTGGTTTTAACACCGGATGATGGATGTGTTGAAACTATTGATATTGGTTAGTTTAGAATTTTTCCTTGTGAGATTTGCATAAATCCAAATTGCTGAAGCTCTTAATCCCCTGCATGCTTTCGTTATAGAAATCAGAACAGGAAAATAACCTTTATAAACAAGAGTAGTTTTGATCGATAAAAATTTGCATAATTTTTAGATTTCAATTTTCCACCAAATTACAACACCAATGGACAATATTGCTGTAATCGATGGGAAACATTACCTGATCCTCCACCAGCTGATAGTAATTATTTAATTCCTAAAAAGCTTTGATATATCCGTATAAATCTTTTAAATTTTTTTAATGGATATATCAAAGCTTTTTATCCACTATTAAAAAACTAAAATTTTGCCTTTGTAGATACTTGCCAAGAATTTACTAGCACAATTGAATACTACAATTCTTCCATGTCTCTTGCAAATTTAACATTCCAATATTATTTTGATACAGGAAAAAATATTACTGTAATTGGCAAAAATTTTACTTCTCCACTTCCATCCCTTACATATGATCATAATATTAATTATGCGTTCCAAGATTGCCAGTTTGTTGTTACACGTTTTCAGTAAAATACGTATCAAATCTTTCAGAGGAACCCTTCAAAATCCTGTTGCAGCATGTGTTGCACCAATGGATTTCGGGGATGCCGTATATGCCTTTTATGCAGATATCACAGGATATACAGCTGCAACATGGCATGGCATTTCTGGAGCTGTTGAATATCGATATGGACAATTAATGAGAAATGCAAGCGATCCATTTACGCCTCAAAATAGTTGTTTCCAATATTCCTTTGATGCAAGTATTGGCGGATCTAAAGCTTGTAAATTTGCATGCTTGTAAAAGCCATTTTTTGTAATTTTCGACTTATTTTCGAAAATTTACGGATTTCAAAAAATGAAAAATCCTCAGATAAGGATTGGTAGGTACACTAATTTGAGGTCAGAGATCTCGAATTTAAATTTCATATGTCTCATTTTTATGCAAATTTTTCATCTACCACATGCGGTACCCCTAAAATCACCAAAAATCGAA
>CABFKP010037221.1:0-14219 GCA_901779475.1 Panagrolaimus davidi
TTTTTTTTAAGTGAACACCTTTTATAGTATTGATTTAGACAGATGAAGATGGAACCGAAGCTGCAGCAATTACGGTCATGGTATTTCTTGGATATTTGTCTGGTGGCGGCCCGCCACCTCCACCTCCAATTAAATTCGCTGCTGATCATCCATTTATTTATTTTATTACTGATAGTCGAAATAATATTTATTTTTGTGGCACTGTAACTGGAGCAGAATTTGATAAAAGTGATAGTCTATTAAAAGAAAAGCTTTCCAATAACCCTGTAACACATTTCGCTAAAAAGTTATTTTTAAAGAAATCTTCGAAATAAAATTGGAGAAAAAATTGAAATGTGCAAAAACGTAGCCTCAAAAAATCTGATTAACTTTTGACAATTGTTTTATAAAATATACGTTTTTGATTTTTGCTGTATGAATGACTTTTTTACAGATAAATGTTCTTTTTTAAAAAAGTGGGAAACAGATGAAATTATATAATTGAACTGAATAATTCAATTCAATTATATTAAACTTTAAAAACGTTGGCAAAAATTACAATCAGCATACTGAATGCGTTAATTTGGATAGAAAGCAAGCAGAAAATTCGACAACTCATTCTTGTGTCAAAGTTTTATTTAATGATATTGCTTTTTTTGGAATAAAAATGTTAGTACTTTAAAAAAACGAAAACAGAATATCAGGTTGTATCGACATTTGATACCATTGATCGACACATCGATATTTTTTAAATGGCATAAGCTGGACAGAAAACAAAAAAAAAATCAGAAAAAAATATTTTTTTTTGCCGACATTTTTTGATTAACTGGAGACGACAAAAAACTCATTGCTTAAGACATATTTTCTATATTAACAGAGTATTAAAAATCACTGTCACTGCATCCTACATATTTTGTCAGAAATGAGATTGACCTTTTGCGTATAAAGCATATCTTGAGTGCAACGAAAATCGATGATTATCATTTGGTCCACTAGTATAGATAAGATGTTAGAAAAACAATACCGCGACTAAAGAAAACTAGTTTTCTCTCACTATTATCATTTTTGTCATAATTCTTAAGGATTTTACGTTCAAATTTTATTTTAATTTAATAAACAAAAAACATAAAAAAAATTTAAAAATTTATAAAAAAAGAAAAAATTTATTGTAATCCCAAACATTTTATTTACAAACCATCGTTTTTTTTTGCTATATTCAGCAACGTTTGGACCCTTGCATGTAAGGGTTTCTTCTAAACAAGAGTATCCACAACAACTGTCCTTGTTAATACAAGGAGCTCCATAAAAAAGATCTTTAATGCATTTCTCCTAAAATTTAGAAATGGTTATTCTATTATTACATTGACAGTAAACTTACTGAAGAACACAGTGCTAAAAGAACAACGAGAACAACTTTCATGATTTTCAAAAATTAAAAAGAATATTTCTGTAAGAAAAAAAATTGTGTCAGTTTCTTATATATTTTGTTTTCCAATATTTTTTTAAAAATTCAAAGTTAAATCAGAAAATATGAGGCATAATATTTTTTTTCTTTTAAGAATTCATTGACGTCTTTAAGCAAAATGATATTTTTTTTCTGTTTTAAGAAATTTGTCATGGATTGATTCATTTGATATTGCCTTGAAAAAGAAATAAAATTCAAAAAAAGCAAGGATTTTACGTTCAAATTTTATTTTAATTTAATAAACAACAAACGGATAAAAAAGTTAAAGAAAAAACTTATAAAAAAAGAAAAAAAACTGTTGCACCATTTTTTATCCTTCTAAAAACAAATGATGAAGCTGCTAAAATATAGAAGTGGAAGTAATCCCAGCTGCAACAGCCGCCTCAAGATTTGCAACTGGAGCAGTATTCGACCAGATTACAGCTTTTAAAAATTAAATTTTATAAAACTTTGCAAATTCATTCCTTATAATTGGACCAATAAAAAATAGTATAAAGATTGGGGGATAAAACTGCAGCAAAAATAATAAATTTGCAGACCCGCAACTGCCTTAGGGAACTTGGGGAATGTTCCACCCCCTCGGATTTTAAAATGTATGGGGAAAAATGAAATTCATACTAGGTAAAACGAGATTTTTTCAATTTTTTAAGGAATTTCCTCTCCCTCACTTGAGAGCTATTTGCGGTCCTGCCAATAATAATTAATGTCTTCTGTGGGAAAAATATTTGGTAACGATGATTTGTTCCCGTTTATTTTTTGAGTTTAAAAATCCACAAAAAAAATCCATAAAACCAATTTTTTTACACAAAATATTCAAATGACATTATCTGATCTTTTTTGCTGTCTGGTTTTTAACCTAAAAAATTTTATACAACATCCTTTCTTTATGTTATTTCAAACTGTTCAATATTAAGACAATTTTTAATGTAAGCAAAAACTTTAAAAAAAGTGAGCCGTTTTTTATTGATCGTTTTTTCAACATATGTTTCTTGTTTTTTATTGAATGTTCCAAAATTTTCGTTAAAAAACAGAGAAAAAAACATTTTTAGCACACAACATTGCAATTTTAAATCAAATTTTAAAAATGATACATACATTAATTAAAAATATTATTTTTTCAGAAACAATAACAAAGTTTAAACGTATTGTGAAAGAAAAATTTTCACAACAATCTTTTTAAAGTAAATAATGAGAAATTCAGCGGTGTTTCTTTTCACAATTCACTCCATTTTTTGAGATATTTTATGTTTAGGAAATGTCGCTGTTTTTTTTTCTCAAAAAAGAGAGAAAAAAATGGCCAGCCGTTGCAAAAAAATTAAAAAAATAACCAATATTATTAAATTACATTTACTTAACTTTTTAATAAATAGTAATTTGTAATATAAAAACTTTTTTTAGACACATTTTTTTATGAAGTAATTTTTTGAACTGGCTGGGATTCGATCCTGGCTATGAGTGCGACGATGCATGAAAGGCTGAAGTGCTAACCACAGACACACCAAATTTTGAAATAATCGCCTGCTTGGGCTTTTTTTCTGACCATTTTTTGTTGTAGTCACTCGCCTTCTGTATCCAATAAATTTTCGGAGAATGGATAAAAAAATTCTTCTTCTGCCATATGATAAGGAATATCCGAAAGCATATTATTGTATCAGTGATTGCCTAAGCTGTTAAAATCTTAATACTTATTCAAAAAACATTCTTCTAAAAAAAGCAATGACTTTAAAAATTTATGATTTACAATTATAAAAGTTCCAACAGTGATATTTTAAGAACACATTATTTTTTTAAAAACTAGACTCTTTGAAAATAAAAGAATTTATATTTTATTAAGTAATGAATTAAAAGTGCTCCATTGTATCTGTAATACATCTGTGACTGTCCCTAACATTACTTTCTTCAAAATTTTAAAAACATATAAAATAATGGCTTTTTAAGACTAAGTTGTTTCAGTTGCTGAACGGTCGTTAGTCTTTTTGTTCGTGTTTTGCTTTCGTGTAAATCCCCAGTTTCTGCTATTTTTTAGGATGGTATACAATGCCGTTCTTCATTATTCCAACGCTTTTTCATTTCATTTCAATTTTGCGTTTCTTAGCACGAAAAATCCAATAGAAAAAAATTATTTTAAAATTTGAAAAAAATTATTCACTGCAAAAAGCGTTCGAATAATGGCGAACGGGATTGTAAAAAATGGGGAAATGGAGCCAATAATTCTGGTGGTACATCTTCATCTCATCATTATCAACATCAACAACAATAACAACATGATCATCAAAGTAAATCAACAAAGCAACTTCAACAACAATATTTAGCTGCTGCATGAAATGGTGTTATTGGATGTGGTGAAAGTGGTGGTAATGATTGACGAAATTGTGCACTGTGTAATTCATCACTTGGTGAAAAATCTATTATTGCAAATTGCAATGAATCGTTTATAACATCCTGATCATTTTCTTTGTAATGGCTGCAAAAAACCAATTCGTCAGACATTTCAAGTAAGTTTTTGTTATTCTTTGATTTTTGAGAGCCAAAAATTGAGCGGTGATGGTTGTGAGCGACTTTTTGGGAATAAACTAAATGCATTTTCGGAGTTGGAATTAAAAGTTTGCATAAAAATGCTTATTTTTTTTCTTTCGACCAAGTTTGATTTTTTGTTTTCTATAGTTCTATAAGCAGAATATATATGATAATTTTTTAGGCTGCTGATAATCATGCTTATTGTGTTCATTGTTTTGCTGAACGTTTCAATCATAAATGTGCTGGTATATATTTTTTTCTCTTTATCACATTTTAATCATTCTTCTTTTGTTTTAGGTTGTCATGAAATTCTTATTGATACTTGTTTATTGGCATTAGATAAGCATTGGCATCCTTGTTGCTTTATATGTAATTGTTGTCGTCGGCCACTTCCAAATGGTGAATATTATCTTGTTGATGATAAACTATATAATCTTGATTGTCATTGAGAATAACGTCTTGATAAACGTACACAAATTGCAAAAGAACGTCAAAATTATCCTGGATTGTAATCATCATCTTTCTACCTTGTGCTTCTCTTCTCTTTCTTTGCTGCTGCTTTATCACTTGATTTGTTTTTAAAAAAAATTTATTGCTGTATTTTATATGTATCGTAGATGTTACAAATAATATTTAATATAATATTCATAAATAAATGCATTTAAAAAAATATATATATTTGTTTTTGGGATAACGATTTTATTTCTGGAAAAAGCAGAATACAAATTGTAAGAAAAACAGAAGTTGTAATAAGAAAAAAGTCAAGAATTATTTATTTTTATCTTTGATCATTAAAAGATGCAATGTTTTTTGTATATTTTTATATTAACAATTTTTTTTTGCCTTGGAAAACTTTTTTTTTCATAAAGGAAATTTTTGTCACCAAATTTGTATAGCACGCATAGACAAGTGGTTGGGCGCGCTCCCTTCAGAACCGTGGGGGTCTCAACATAAGCAGGTTCGAGTCCCCCACGCGTCACGTTGCTGAGCGCGCCCGAATAAAAAAGAATCCAAAAGAAAATGTTTTCAGTTGGATGGAAAAAGTTGTGTGTGTGTGTGCTATTTTTTTACTAAGAAATTATCAATATTAAGAAATAACATCGCATTCGTTCCCAGGTTTATTTATTGGCACTTTTGACTGTTTTTCAACTTCTAGGTGCATCTTTAAAAACTGAGAAGTATTTAATTTGGTGGCTATTTGTCATAATATATTAAAATAAGTCGTTAAAAAATTATTGAATTTTATGCTATTTTTTTAAATTGAGACAATCGGTGATTTTCCTGAAAATTTGCTTTGTATTAAGTTAGGATTTTTTCATTGTTTTTTCGCATCTTTTGTTTGCTTTAAAAATGTTTTTAATATTGAATTTAAAAAAAAGATTGATTTGAACATTTTAGTTTTTCGAATGTGTTTTTCGCAAATATTACTTAGATAGTTTTTAAAAAGTTATAAAAAGCGTGTAAAGAAATAAACATGTTTTTTTTTTCATTTATTAGAAGAAACTAAAAACATTAAAAAAAATTGGAAAAATATAAAGTGTTCAATTTTTCAATAACAATAAACTTCATATAAAAAACTTTGAATCTGCTCGATGACATTAATATAAAAATCTCTTAGCAATAAATTGTTACATTCGTAGAGCGATTAAATGGTAGTGACGCGACTTTTGTTGAAGTTTGTTTGTAAATATTTCTATAAAATAAAGCACAAACTCCACTTTCAGTTGATGCCATTACAGTTGAATATGATCCTGCATAAGCTACCAAGTTTTCACCACTTATCTAAAAATTTTTATGTGGAAACTATCTTTTCGCTTTTTAAAAAGTGAGCAAAAATAGGAACATTTTAAACTTTAGTAAAAGTCTTAAAAAACTTACTGCAAAAAATAGGGTACTTAAAATATGAGGTGCAAAATCTAGTAGTAATGTTATAAGCAACGTATAAAGAACAGTGTTGTTAAACTAAAAATTTTTAGAAAAAATAAATTATTTTTGAGAGATATGCCGGTATTTAGATGCCAAGTTTATGTTCGGTATAACCTATATAGTGGGCATCATAGAAGGCATGTTTATATGTTCACTAAAATGTTGAAACCCGGGATGTGCGAAAGTACTTCCGGCGAACACTTTTCCGCAAATTTTTTCTTAATATTGAAAAAAAAATTGTTTTTTTTTAAATAAAACATTTCTGATCTACTTTTTGTCATAACTTATATCTGTCCAAACATAATTTAAATATACGATTTTATTAAAAAGCTAGAGCTCATTCTCGGATTCCGTTTAGCACTTCCGCCAAAACAGAAGGGAAAATGAGCTGTAGTATTTTGATAAAATTGTATATTTAAATTCTGTTTGGAGAAATATAATCTATGATAAAAAGTAATTGTTATTTTAAATGAAATGTATCATTTAAAATAACAATTATTTTTCCAATTTTGAGAAAAAAAATGTTCTCCGGAAGTACTTCCGTATATCCCTAGTTGAAACATGGCATCTGAATACTTTTTTCATGCCAACCTTTTTAATTTGTTTTTGTGTTACTGAAAGCTTCCATCGCATAACTCCAAATAAAATAATGCCATTCAAAAATAATAAAGCAGAAGTAAAACATCGAAGGTAATAAAAGATATTTATTGCCCCAGCTGGAACCATACAACCCATTACTAAACAAAATGTTCTTGAAGATGATGGACATATTATGTTGGAATAATAAATGTTATCATTGAAAATACAGAAAGTCCAAACATGATTAAAATTGCAAAATATTTTGGATATGAATTTTCATGTTTTGTATATTTTATTGGAAATAAAACGCATAAAGATCGATCAAGCCCTAACGAAAAAACAGAAATTGGAGCATTAATTGTGCATAAAACTTGAATCGTTCCAAGATAAAATAAGAAGAATGCATTTTGTTCAATTGGATATGGCCTCCAATATGATAGCGAATATATCATATGAAAAAATGTAATTGCAGAAGATAAAACTTGAACATAAAAATAAAAAATCATGCATGGTGATGAAATTGAAGAATCATTAGATTTCCAACGTTTAAATATAACTTTACTAAAAATATAACAGCAACAAAATTGCCCAAGTAATATTATAATATATTCAACAAGTAAAAGCCACGGAGATGGTGCCATTATTTTAAATTTAAAAAGAGTGATAAAAAACTATACAAAAATAATTACAAAAAACCTTTCATGTTTTTTCTGCTACTTTTATTATTGTATTATGGCTTGCATTTTGGTGGGAATTTTCTCACACCCTTATTGTAAAAAAATGAAAAACGGCACAAAAATTGATAGAGTACATGTGAATTGAAGCGGTAACAACCCTAAAAACAAATCTAAAAAATACAACTTGAAGAAAAAAAATTGTGTGTTTCTGGCATTCATATTGTTTTTCATATAGTTTCTCAGCAACTTATTTTTTTCTCAAGACATTGAATTTGCAATAAAAAAACACTAAAATACAATTCTTATATTTTCAAAAATTAGAGATTGTTGAAATAATGACATTGCTTTCTCTTTTAACATGTATTCTTGGAAAAAAGCCTGATTTCGAGATTTATCGTTTTTTGTATTTTGTACATAAGGCACTTTAAAATTCAGGACACAAAAAATCGTAGAAACTTTTCTGCCAATGCAGAATTAATTCAAAAACTTAAAAGTACATAAACATATTTTTAAGGAAAACTTTCTAAAATCGCTAAATTCTAAAAATTAATTTGCAATTTGTGTACCCAAAAAAAAAAGAACAAAAATGAAATAAAAAAATATTTACATATTTTTGAAAAATCATCTGCGTTTGTAATGACAAATCTTTCTTTCGCAAACATAAGCAAATGAAAACAATATTTTTTTTGCTCAATTTTTTTACAACGTCTAAAATTAAAAAATAACGAAGCAGGGAAGCCAGGAACATTTTTTTTAAAACAATTTCTTTTTTTGTGAAAAAAATACGAATAGCAAAAAACGCAATTAAAAAAAAAGCAAATCTTCATTTACGAAATATTTGAATATTTGGGTTAAATAATATTTTTCTGGTTCTGATTATTTCCAACAAGAAAAATGTGTTAAACTCTAACGCAAAAGAATGCTTCCAGCTCATTCAAAATGAGAGGACCATTAAAAAATAAATTAATGGCGTATTTCTACTTTTTTTAACAAAAATAAAAATGTTTTTATAGCATTTTAATATTCAAATTTCTATTAAATTTTTTTTGGATGATACAATTATATTTTGTGACCTCATAAAAAGGCATGATTTTGCACAAGAAATGATCAGTCGCAGGATTTTTCGAGAACTTCAAAAAAATAAAAGTTTTTGAAAAATCCGTAAAAACCGATTTATACCCGGATTGTTCCTCATTATTTTTCAGTTTCTTTGTATGTCTTTTTTATTATTAAAGTGCATTTGTACTTAAAATTTTCATTATGTAATATTTGCGTAAAAAAATGAATCTGAATTTTTTTTAAACGTGTAACATTCAAGCATTTAAATAAAGAAATTTTTTTAATATTGTTAGCATCATTTGTAGGATAATTTGCTCACTTACATTAATCTGAATCAATTTATAACTTTTAAACAAAAATGTTGGATAAAAAAACATGATTACAATAAAATATTCAAAAATCATTGCTCTATTAGTTAGTCGATTTTTTCTTTCATAGAATATAAATGCAATTGCAATGAATGAACATTCATTTTGTTACTCCTTTTTACAAAATATGGCAGAAAAATGTCAAATAACAAAAAAAAGCCAAAAATTTTTATCTTTTTTGATTGTTTCAATGGAAGATAGCCATTTTCTATTTTTAAAAAGTTTGTTTTGAATATTTTAGTTTTGTAAATGTTGTATTCTGATATAATATAACCCAAGAAAGCTTTTAATTTATATAAATTACTGTATTTTTGCAATCATTATCATTAATTAAAAATTATTGAGTTTTATAAATCAACTAAGAAGCTTAAGAACTGCTAAAGGACAAAAATGCGAATTAAAAAATAATTTAAAAGTGGAAATATGCCTTTTAGTGTGAAATTAATAATATAGAAACAAATATTTGAGTTCTCACAAAAATCGCTGATATAATTTTCAGTTTCTTTTATGGTTTTTGCTTTGAAAAATAAACTTGGGCAAATCCATTTGCAGTCTATTGCTGTGTATTTATTCAAATTTAATTGACATTATTGACATGGAAGATTGCAAATATTATTTTTGGATATATTAAACCTTTGTAAATTTTGCGGTTATCGAATTATATAAGTCTTCATTTAAATTATTACTATTTTCAAATTTGTTCGCTTCCAGATTAACTCTGTAAAAATTTTGAAAATTTTTAAATCCAATAGGAAATGTTTTTGTATTATGTAAATTTAAATCTTTTAGATTTTAAAGCTCGCTAATACTATCAGAAATCCATTCACTTTTATAGTCTCTGCCTCTTTTTTGAAAAATGTTTTACATTATATTTTGAGCGCACAGCGACATTTGGGATTTGATGTTGATAAAAAAATTTTCACTTTACATTCTTAAAAGTTACTTGTGCAACTGTTTAGAATTTTACATAAATTAATGAAATTCGAAATGTGTAAAATATTTTAAAAATTTTTTTTTTATTTTGGTATTTTCCTGAAAGAAATAAAATATGTGGATTTTAAGATAAGCTTCTTTTTTTAAGATTTCGATTTGAAAAAATAGAAACACAATGCTCGAAAAATAATCAACCTTCTTCTGCTTCAACTGTGGTCGTAATTTCTCAAGCATCTGCTTCTTTGAACAACAGACGATAAATAACAAAAAGTCAAAAAATTATTCAAATCTTGAACCGTTCACTTTTTTCTGTTAAACCTCTGACCTCCAACTTTTGATTAATTTAAAAACGGAAATTTCTTTAAATTATAATTGTCTACCACTTATGTTAATATTAATCGAATTTAATTTTTTCACAAAAATATTTTGTTTCACTAAATAATAGAAAAAAAAGCTAAAATTTTATTAGCGATTGCATTGTTTCATAATTCCGTGTACTGGGAAACTTGAACCCAGATAAAACTTTCTAATAAAAATTGGAAACAACAATTACAAAATACTTTTTTTTCAAATTTATCAATTAAATAATGGTTAGAACAAATTTTGGAAAAAAAATAGAAACATTCACGAAGTTTCGTTTAAATTACAAATTATTTTTTCTTTTTCTGTCCATATTTAATAAAAAAAAATTTTTAAAAATTTGTTAAAATATTCAAAAGCATTGAGTTTGACTGAAGCAAAAATCTGTCATCAAAATTCATATTTTCTTAATAAAAAGCACATGTCAGCAAAAAAAAGCGTTAGCGAAGCATTGAAAAAGTCAGTCAAAAATATGTTCTTCCCTTTAAAAAAAAGCAGATTTAAATCGAAATTTTGCGAATAAATTATTTCCAAAAAGGCCTTGCTTTTTTAAAAAATTTGTTCAAAAAATTGCCGTTGAATTAAAAAATACACTTTTTTGCATCAAAATAATGTTTTTGGATATTTTAATCTTTTTTTGTTAAGTTTTTAACACCTAAAAAATGTTTATTATCAAAGCTTGTTTTTTCGGTAGAAATGAAAACTTTTATAACCAAGTATAAATTTTATACTTGGCAATGAAGACGTTATTTAATAAATAAATTTAAATAAAATCTTTCTTTAACATAAAAGTTAATAAATTATGATAAAAATTGCGAATATTTTTGATGCAATTATTTAATAATGATTCTCAGGTAAAAAAATGCAACTTATTCTCGAATATATAATGGATTTGCAGTTTTATTTTTTGGCCAAATATTTCCATTTAAACATCAATCCAGAGAACAAAACTGGAAGCATTCAAAGATAATTTCAAAGAATTCCAAGCAGTTTTGACTTAATCAGATGCTGATGCACAACCTTCTGCAACACATGGAAACATATATCCTTGTGGGACCAAAAAATAATTTGTTGGAGTTAAGAAATTTTCGATATTTTGAAGTCCTGTTTTATCAAGTTTTCCATTATATGTCCAAAATCAACCAATATAATATTTTATTTGTTCGGAGGGGCTTCCCAATAGTGCTGTTAATAGCACGTTGAAATTGTGAAACAGTTATTGATTGGAGTTGCATCAAAATACACTGATGAATTGGCATATTTGAAAATAAAAACAAAAAATGCCAAAGTTAAGAATTTCGTTAAGAAAATTGTTTTTTCTTGAAAAAATGTTTGACAAAATAGAATTTAAACCTTTAAAATATTAAATATTTATATTTTTAAAGTTTAACAAATACAAAAACGACGGTCCGTTATAAAAAAGCATTTTA
Source organism: Panagrolaimus davidi (assembly GCA_901779475.1). NCBI lineage: Eukaryota > Metazoa > Nematoda > Chromadorea > Rhabditida > Panagrolaimidae > Panagrolaimus > Panagrolaimus davidi. The sequence goes on from CABFKP010037221.1 coordinate 11,294, forward strand.
CGTAGGTATTTAAAAATGATGATGATATAACAAAAATGATCGAAAAAAACAAGGATATTTTTTTATTACATTGATCAAGAAAAAATTGGGAGGGGTAACAACGCTCTTTATTTTGGGAAGAAGAATAAAATAATTGCCCTAATGTTTATCAGTTTTTTTATTGACTACAATATTTTTGAGAAATCAATAAAAAGCTTGGCACTTCTTTGGTTCCCCCCCTTATTTTTTCCGCAAAAATTTGCAGAAAATTATTGAGCTTTGTTTGAAAATTCATAAGGGCGGGCAGGTGGGACGACTGAGCGATTGCTTTTGTGAATGAAAAAAAAATTTTTTTTCGAGGGGGAAAAACCAAAGAAGTACCAAAAGCTTTGCTTTTATACAAAGTATTGAATTATGATACAAATTTTTTTAAGGCACAAACCAATTATTATTACATTTTTTGTAAAATTTAAAAATTAATAAAGTTTTATTTTTTCGTACATTTTTTATGTTGAAATTTATGTCATCTATAAAAAATCAATAAAAATTGATAAAATGGGGTTTTTAATTTTGTTTGTTGTTATGCTCTATTATAGAGGCCATCAGAAACTGAACAAGTATCACTAGGTTGGGCTGTACAATCTGCATCAGCTGATGCATCAGTGGTCCAACTGCTGGCATTCAAATTTAGGGTTGGACATTTACCGGTAAACTTGATCGTCGGTAAATTTACCGAAAATACAAAAAATACCTCCAGCCTCCAGATTCACCCAAATTTAACTTGGAAATGACTTTAAAAGTCTAAAGCGTGCTTAATAATTAAATTTTAAGCAAAAAAAACTTATTTTTGACCAGACTGATCATTTTTTGATTTTTTATTGTCGCTTTTAATATAATTTCAATCTTCAAAAACGCAATAAACTTGATTTTTAAGAAGAAAGAGATAAATTTTTAGTATATCCGCCTCTAAAAAAAATTTTATGAAAATCAATTTTGGAAAATTTTCATCATTTTTTTGAAAATTTTCTCATTTGTCCTACACACAAATGTTTTTAACTTACCGGTAAATTACCCCTCGGTAAATTTACCACTAACCAACTCTAATTCAAATTGAACGATCAATAAAAAATCCAGTCGTTCTAAAAAATGTCTCACCACGAACCAGCAATAGAAATGCCTTTCCATTTTGTGAGACGGGCCACTATTATTTTTTTAAACTGATATAAAAAATGTGGCCTCCAGCAATAAATGGAGCCACTAATTCTGGTGGTATATCTTTATCTCATCATTGTCAACATCAACAACAACATAATCATCAAGGTAAATCAACAAAGCAACATCAGCAACAATTTTAAGCTGCTGAATCAAATGGTGTTGTTGGATGTGGTGAAAGTGGTGGTAATGATCGACGAAATTGTGCACTGTATACCAGTGATTAAAAAAAAACATTTGAGCCATTCATCTACAATGTCTAACATTCATAGGATTAATAATGTAGGAAATTTGTATCGGAAAAAAATGATTCAAAAAACAAAACATTTATTAAAAACACAAAAACAAAGTTTTAAAAAGATTCAGAAAAAATTGTCATGAGCATTTTAGTTTTAACATCATTTTCAAGTGTATCCAAACCGTAAACAAATTTCTTTTTTTTTATACGTTGAATCAAATACTCCCAACATTTTTTATGAAGTTTTGGTGCATTTACGGACGTTGTTGTAAAATTCATTAAAATACAAGCATTTGTAAGAGAAATTCTTTTAATAATTTTTTTTGCAAAAGAGTCAAACATTCGAAAAATGACTGTTTCTTCTTAGTGAATTTGTTTAAGTAATATAAAAGGCAATAATAGCTGATTCTGCGATATTCCACTGCAGCATCAATTTTCGAAAAACCGTTAAACTGAATATTTTTACAAAAACCAACGGTTACCCATTTTCAAGGTTGTTAAAAAAATTTTAAACTCTGAAAATTCCGTTATCTTATCTACAAATGCTCAAAAAAAGTTTTAAAGTTTTGACCAAAAAAAGTATTTAAAAAATGATCCCGGACGGAAATTGGTTTTATCTTTTGGCGGTCATAATCGTTTTTCAAAATATGTCATCTGGAGTATTCGGGTGTTAAATTGGATAAACCATATGATCTTGATTGTCATTGAGAAAAACGTCTTGATAAACGTACACAAATTGCAAAAGAACGTCAAAATTATCCTGAATTTTAATCATCATCTTTCTACCTTTTGCCTCTCTTTTCTCTCTTTGCTGCTGCTTTATCTCTTGATTTGTTTTTAATAAAGTTTATTGCTGTATTTTATATGTATTGTGGATGTTACAAATAAAATTTAATAATAATAAATAAATGCATTTAAAAAATATATATTTGTTTTTGGGATAACGATTTTGTTTCTAAAAAAAGCACAACAAAAAACAGAAGTTGTTTTAAGAAAAAAGTCAAGAAATATTTATTTATATCTTTAATCATTTAAGAGATGCAATGTTTTTGTATATTTTTATATTAACAAATTTTTTTTGCCTTGGAAAACTTTTTATTTTTCATAAAGGAAAGTTTTGTCACCAAATTTCTATAGCACGCATAGACAAGTGGTTGGGCGCGCTCCCATCAGAACCGTGGGAGACTCAACATATGCAGGTTCGAGTCCCCCACGCGTCACGTTGCTGAGTGCGCCCAAATAAAAAAGAATCCAGAAGATAATATCTTCATTTGGATGGAAAAAGTTGTGTGTGTGTGTGTGCTATTTTTTTTACTAAGATATTATTAATATTAGGAAATAACATCCCGTTCGTTTCCAGGTTTATTTATTGACACGTTTGACTGTTTTTCGACTTCTTTTCGTTTGCCGTTTGTCTACCCTCGTCATCAGACAAATCGTCAGATTTTTTATAAAATTAGTTGAAAGTTTAAATTATTTAATAAATTTTCTTTTCAA
>CABFKP010037230.1:0-14213 GCA_901779475.1 Panagrolaimus davidi
TAGCATCTGCCAATTGTTTTAGCAGTATGATTAAATTTATATTCATAACCTCCAACTTGTGCAACGGGCTTTTCTAGTCGAGTGTCGGTTAGTTTTGTAGGTTCATTGACAGCAAAAGTTTCTTCTTCTTCGATATTCATAGCATCTATTGCTGCTAACTTCGTCGTTAGCAAGTCCAATATGAGATAAATCAAAATGAATATTTTTAACGAGGAAGAAGAAAGATTTGACTGTTTTTAATAATCACAAATTTAATTTAATATAGATTTGACCCCTTTCTATTATTAAAAGTTGTAAAATCATCCGTTTTAAAATTATACCGATGTAAAAAAATCCGTTTTGAAAAAATACGGTTGTAAAAAAATACCGTTGTAAAAATCTCCGGGTTTTTTTTGTAAAAACATCCGTTTTTTTTCCGTCATTTTTTTTCCGCCGTGCACCAAAGAAATAATCAATTTTTTACAAGTATTTTATAACAATCTATTTTCATCGATTAATAAACAGCGTTTTTCTGCTTCATTGAAATAAAAAAAAATCATATTTCATCATTTCTTCCGAAAGATTCATCTAGAAAATGAATGCGTTTTATTGTTTGAACCAATTTTTTTATCATATAAAACATAGGCGCTTGTGAAAAAAAATGTAAAGCAACAATAAAACAATTCGATAATTCTTGTAAAATTTTTGGCTGCGCCAAAAACATGAGTTTTTAAACACTTTTTTCTTATACACATTACTGTAAATTGAAATTAAATTAGTAATGAAAAAAATATAAAAAATTTGAAAAAATATCGAATTTTAATAACTTTTTATTTGATATCAATGATAAAAAACTTTGAAAAAGGTTTTTAATTTTTCTGATTGGAAAATTCTTTAATTAACACGATTAAAAGTGAGTTCATGTTTTTTTTGTTCGTCTTCCACCATTTCTAAAAAAATTTATTATCATTTTCAGCCCTTTTTGGTTAAAAATATACCAAAATCGTTGTACAAATTTTATGAAATATTCAAAAAGAAAGAATGCACAATCTATTTTCATCGATAATTTGTCCAATGGTTTTCTCTTCGAAAAATGAACATTAATTTTGTCTTTGCTTTTTGAAAGACATGACAAGGAAATAGGTGTTTTTTCGAACCAATTTTTTTATTTTTCCTGAAAAAATGGAAAAAAACGGCAAATAAAAATATCCAAATTTTTTTTTCGAAATCGAATGTTTTTAAATATCCTTTCTTTGGGAGTGAAAACAAAAAACAAAAAATACTTTCGGGTTGTTGTTATGTTGTTAGAAAAGACTTGTGATTTTCTATAGCTCTGTCAGAAAATCATTTCTTACTTTAATATTTAGTTTCATGGAAGTTTTGACTTTGGAGTACTCAAAAAACAATATTTAAATATTTTTTGTGCCACCAAAATTAGAATTTTATATTAGCACTAATATATTTTTTGTTGTTTGCATAAATGTGAAGCACTTTCGTCACCGGAGGCTTTACACAAAAAAGATAAAAAAACAAAACAAAATTAAATGATTGGGTTTGAAAGAAATATCAATATAGAATTTTTTTATGAATAACAATAAATTTTTAATTTCGACATGTTTACATTGTTAAAGAAGAAGATAAAACCGACGTAAAAAATCATGAAACGTTATTACGTGAAAATTGTGATTTTGCTTTAATATAATCGAGGAGAGCCTTTTCATGATAAACGGCTTCAACCTCATCACCATTGATAAGATCACGAAGAGTATATGCACTTACAAAAAAGCATGGAACACGTGTTAGCTCAGGCTTTTTAGTTCGCTGAATTTCTTTAATATAAAAATTTGTCACTAAAATTTATGTAATATATATAAAATACAAAACAAAATGAATTTAACTTACTTTGTGAGATATAACTATGAATTGCTTGTTGGTCAATCTTTTTGATTTCCTTTCTTAACTTTGCATTATGTAAAACAATGTCACATCTGGATCGAACAAATGCAATTGGTTGATTATATTTTAGTGATTTAATGGCAAAATCAATTTCTTCTTTTCCAAGAGTATCCTGGGTAACAATTATTAAGCAATCAAATGCGCATAAACATTTATCTCTAAAGTAATTAAAAATTTATAAGGTTTATTATCGTTAAATAACCCACTCATAATAGCTTTCAGAATTATGAGTTATTGTTCCCGAGCCAGGTATATCGTATATTTTTACATGTTTAAATTGTGAATCAGGAAATGAGTATGGCTTTAGTTTCCATTGTACATTCAGTTATATTTACACCAGCTGCATCAGGATGTGTATCTTCAATACCACGAATTGCATTGATTAAACTACTTTTTCCTGTTTTTGTATGCCCAACAAATGCAAAATTGTAACAATTTGCTGTATCCAACTTTAAATCTTCTTTTGCTTTTCGCATTGTTTCTTGCATATCTTCTGGAATAATAATGTCACTTTCTGGCTTTTCTTTGACATAGCTCAGAAAATCATTTCGGGATTGAGTAAATTGTTGCATTAAATCTCCCAAATTTTGCATAAGTTTATCGTTTTGTTCTTTTTGAATTTGAAGCTGTTGGGTCATAAGATTCATCATTTGGTCATGTCTCATATGACTTGACTCCAATTCTTCTTTATGCTAAAAATAATGTTTTAGTTTTTTATCACATTTCTTTCCACTCACAATTTTTCGCATTTCACCAATCTGATTATCAGCTAATTGTTGCTGCACTTCTCTTTCATGTCTGATTTGCTGAAAATTATGTTTTTATTTAATTTTTTGTTTTTTTTTGTTTACTTCTTCTTTTTCTTTTTGAGCTTGCAATGAAGTTTTATGCATTTCAGCTTGCAATTTCATCATATTTTGTGAATGTTCTTGATCACGGCTATGCATTTCCCGGCTAAAATTGGTGTCATTAAATTTGAAAAAAGGATTAAGACATACAGTATTTCTCTTTGAGTTTCGGCAGCATCTTCACGTTCACGCTTTAAAATTTCTGCTTCACGTTTTTGTTTCTCTTGTTCTCGTTCAAATCGTTTTTCAATTTCTTCCCGACGTCGACGTTCTTCTTCTCTTCGCTCTTTTTCATGAGCTTGCAATTCCTTAAAATATTTTTTTAAACAACGAATAAAATCATGAACAAAAACATACTTGCATCCGATGTTCATGTCTCCTTTCAATTTCTTGTTGCCGCTCTTCCGCCTGCTCCTTCAGATCCGCTTCCCGTTGCTGTTGCTTGAACTCTTCTGCTTCTTTTTTTGCTTCTGCTTCAGCTTGTCGACGTTTATACATAGCTTCTTCCAATTCACGTTGCTTTTTTGCTTCAGCTAAAGCTGTATCAAATTTCTCTTGCTGTGCTCTTTGTGCAGCTTCATGTGCCTAAATACTATAACATTAACAACGTAAACAGTAATGAAAAAAATACCAGTTGTTCCTTGGACACTGTTTCCCCCATTTTTGGAAATCTGGTTACCAAAATACGCTGTCGAAAAAAGAACCTATTGAACGAAGTGGAAATATTAGAATGATATTGTTGAATCAAGTATAAAAATCTTTTTTTCTTTTTGCCATCTAAAAAGGGAGGAGCGAAAATATAACCTTTTCTACACTGTAATATTTTTACATGATAAAAATATTTTATCAACAAAAAGCATTCTTTGAGAATCAACAAACAATACTTATATTCGTCAAAATTAAAAAAGTCATAAGATTTTTAAATTTATTTTTTGACGTTGTTTTTGTAGCTGGTAATAATTAAAAAATGGTAAATTTCAAAAGTAAGTACTTTCAACAATTTTTTTTGCTACATTATGTCGATTCTTGTATCCATATTTTCGGCTGTTTTCATATATCTGTTATAAAAAACATTTTTTTCACAAAATTTTACGTTTTTGAAAAATGCTTGTTACTTTTTGGTTTTAATTTTGAAAGTAAATGATTATTTTTCTCAGAAAATTAATAGGGTTGGAACTTTTCATTCATTCAATCCCCAAATTTTCTGTCCCTAAACCATGAGCAGTAAAAATTTGAACATAAATTGTTTCGAATGTAGCCGTTAACCAGCTTTTTGAGATGATTCTTTTTGTCAATTCAATAAGACGTATAAATTCAAAAAAAAACGGTTCAGAAACCCTCAACAAACTAACTGCTGCTCCACACAATTCTCATCGCGATGTTCATGCACAACAGACAGATCAAAGAAATATAAATCTTGCAATATTAGAAAGTCAAATTGAAGCAGTAAGTGTAATAAATTGAAGAAAAAACCCCCTAACACACTTTTCAGGAAAAAGTAAGAAAAGAAGAAGCTGAAGCTGACCGAGAAAGAATACAATCATTAGCTGCTGCAGCAAAGCGAAAAACAAGTGTAAGAAAAGATAAAAGCACAAATGAAATGCCACGTTCGTCATACCAGGTAAGCATACTGTAGTTTTATTTTCTACTTTCTTTGTTTACTTCAAAAAATCCAAAAATAAAAGCAGAAAAAAAAAGAACAAAGGTCTTAAACATAAACCTGTTATCAGCATTCCATAAAAACTGAAAAAATTCATGGCTAAAAAAAAAGAAATATTTTTGCACACTAATTTCTGATAAAACCTAATTAAGCCTTTTTTTCTTAAGGTATTTGTACAAATAAAAGTCTTGTGACTGGTTGACTGATAAAACACTATTATCAATGAAGGGAAAAAAAACTTCAGCAATAAAAATCTTTTAATGCAAATGAAAGTACATCCAAAATAACTTTTAGAAAAAACCCTCTAACACATTTTTCAGGAAAAAGTAAGAACAGAAGAAGCTGAAGCTGAACGAGCAAGAATACAATCATCAGATTCAGTTATGAATCCGTCAAATAATTCTTCAAATTGGGTTGAAGCTATTAGAGGCCAAATTCAAAAGCAAACACGTGAAACTCAAACCATAGACACACAAAAGCAATCAACTTTTTCGCAAACAAATGATAACTCTTCAAATCAAAACGACTCTTCGAATTCATACAGTTTCACCGAAAATAAAAGTGAAAAAAAGCGAGGATCAATAAAATTCCCTCCACGATTACAACCGCCTTTTGACATTTATGACAATCATGATACCCCAAAATCTTCGAGCATTACAACACCATCTTTACCCACAGAAGAAAAAAGTTATGAGATTGAAACGAATATGTATGAAAAATTTGACTTAATAAAAAAAGAGCAGCAAAAAGAAGCAGAAGAAAGACGAAAAAAAGAAGAAAAACAATTTGAAGAATTAAAAAAACTTATTCAACCAAATCCTGCAGAAGCGACAAAAATGCCGAAACTTTCGGCATCATCATCGTTTCATCCTTGTGCTCTATCAACTTCAACGAAAGTACAAGGGCAACCCAACTCTGTTGTTGCAGAAAAAACAAGTGAAACACAGCGGGATTTAAAAGTTGGTAATAGCAAAAAAAGAGATATAAAACCAATTTCTATTTCAAATGAACCAATAAAATTAGTTGAAAATCAAATGATTGGAACCATTGATGTAATTATTGAAAATACAAATGATTCAAAAAATATTGCAGTAATTGGTTTACCAAAAACTGGAAGATCAACATTAGTTGGTGCATTAGCTGGAGGGATATGGCCAAAAAATTTATCTCAAAATCCAATTAATACAAAATATGGTAAAATTTATAAATTGAATTATCCAAACAATGGTTTCATTGATGGTTCAGTGAATGAAAATCGACCAATTTATGAAGAATTTTTTCAAAATACAAAACTTTCAAATTTATCAACTTTAATTATAACAATTGATGGATCAGTTCGAGAAGAGGATTATCTTGTTTTATCTCTTGCACAAAAATATTGTATTCCTGTTGTAATTGCTCGAACAAAACTTGATGAATGGCTTGATAATCGTCCAAAGGATCAAAGCAAAGAAGATTATGTTAAGGATGATAAAAAATATGTGATTGAAAGCTTACAAAAATTGGGAATAAATTTTTCTCAAAATAATATCTATAATATTAGTGCACTTTCAACAATTATTATTGCAGAAGAAGGCTCACAATCTGATATGTTTAAATATTTACAAGATGAACAATCTTTGTTTAGCATGTTACATTTTGAAGATAACGAGCACGTTGTAATATTAAATGAAACACAACGGCCAGATGTTGTGTTTTTAGGCTTGTCTGGTGCTGGAAAAACGGCAATTATGGATGGGCTTTTGAATTTGCATTTATTGCAAAATGACAAAATGAAGGAAATCAACTATGATGAAACAATGCCAACGGAAGATGTGTTGAAGTAAGTTGTTCGTTGAAACATATATGAGGCAAATAAAACTGCTCACCCCTAAAAAATTGCTGATTATTTCTTTCCTTGCAAATTCGGTTTGATGAGACAATTCAAATAAGGAAGAAAAATTTTGATATGTTTTTGTTGTTTTAGGAAACTAGAAAGCATTCATGCAAAGATTTATCTTATTGTTGTTCCAAACACTGTCGGAAAAATTGATGCGAATTTGGTCGAAAATTTTGTGAAAACTGGTAAAAACTTTGCTGTTCTTTTAAGCAAAAGTGATGAAATAATTGGAAATCTTAAAAAACAACAAACATTTGTGTGCATGGAAGATTATGTTCATGATAGTGAGCATTCGTCCCATAATTAACTATAATTATTTTTTATTGAAAAATTTAGGGCATGAAGCAGCTAATATTGAGTTTCAAAAACTTAATTGTACAAATATACCAATGTTTGCTATTAGTGGATATAAACTTACAGGATTTGTCGAAGATAGCGTTGAAGAAGAAAGCTTTTTAAACTTTTTAAAACAATTTCTTTAACTTTTTTTATAATTTAAATAAAAATATTTTGCTGTATTTGTTTTATCTTGATTTCTAACACTGTAATCAACAGTGACAAATATTTTCGTTCTTCTTTTACGTTTTCTAAATTTTTATCAGTTCCCGTCAGATGGGACAGAGCTTAGGGCAACTTGCAACTCATCCTTTAACTGGACTTGCATTACAAATCGGATATAATTGGTTGACTTCACTTCCTTCTGAAGAACAATGCGATGGTGAACGCGCTTATTTAAATAATTTAGCAATGGCAGGGTTTAATTCTACACAAATGACAGCAATTATGCCAAATCAGAAGGAATATATTCAACGAATGAATGAAATGGAAGATCAAATTGCTGCTGAACAAATGCTTACAAAAAAGTATCAAGAAAGTTTAAAAAAAACTAAAAGAAAACTTGAAGAACAAATAAAAAAAAATGCTGAAATGGAGCAATATTTAACAACAAAACCAGCAAAAAATGTTAAAATCAGAAATGATATCAAAATTTCTGCGGTAGAAGCTGCAAACAGAAATGGAGTTGATAATGTAAGTACAGCATATACAAATTCTCGATGGCAAGAGATTGAAATTGAAATTTTTATTAAAAAATTTATTTAATCAAAATTTTTTACAGAAAAATTATGTAAATTTTGCTTTTGTTGGACATACAAAAAATGGCAAATCTTCTATAATTAATGCCATTCGGGGCCTTGGCAAGAATGATGACGGTGCTGCTGCTGTTGACGTCCTTGAATGCACACAGGATATTCAGTATTATACAGTACCTGATGGTAGAATGCCAAATGTAAGATTTTATGATGTACCAGGATCAGGGGCTATGGCACATCATGCTGAAAGCTATTATCGAGATAAAGCTCTCTGTGGTTTTGATTGTTTAATAATTTTAATCCAGCAAACTTTATGTGAAGAAGAAATTAATTTTGCATTAGCTGCATTAGAATACAATCAAAAAGTTGTATTTTTAAGATCAAAATGTGATATTGATTTTCATCTTAAAAATGAATCTGGAACAACTTTAAAATTGGTTCCCACACCTGAAGAAATTCAAGAACATATTAGCGATCGTTCGTTTTTCTTTATTTTTGGATTTAAGTAATAAAAACAATTTTTAGTACGACACGGATTTGAAAAAGAACTCGAAAGATTTGCTCCTGAACTTAGTGCAATTCGATGCTTTTTTGTATCTGCAAAATCAATGAGAGCAATCATTCGAGGTGAAAAAACGGATATGGTTTTTGAGGAAGCGGAGTTTTTGGAATATTTATATCAACAGTCTAAAAAAGCACGCGGAATTACAACATTTTAATAACCTTTTTTCTTTTGTATTTTAAAACATCATAAGTTTTATTTAATGTTTTTGTTTTTAAAGATGACTATTTAATAAATTAAATAATTTGGTCAAACAAATTTTTAATCTAATAAGCATGCACATCTACAGAAACTTCGATGCAAAAGTTTTTCAAAAAAATATAATTCTAAAGATTTGAATTGTGAAATCTTCACATGTGTTGCTAAAAGACTAAAAAATATTTTCGCTCTAAAAGGAAGTTAAAAATAAAACGCGTATAAAAAAGTTTTAATCTTTTGTATTTGAGGGCGGAACCATTAACATTAATTTTAAGAAAACTTACTTTGATAAGAATGTATCATTCTGTTCTCATCAAAATATGCACTTTTTTATTGTTGGACAAAAAATATATTTAATACATTGGTTTCTATTATTTTTTAGAAGCCTACCTATGTAAAAAGATTTTATTAGCGTTTTTGTTTTTTTCTGATTTAAATATTGAAACGGCGCTTAAAAACGTATATATGGTATTTGTCAGTGCCACAACTTTGGGGGGGGGGGGGGGGTGATCGGTCACCCCCCGAAAACTGAAAATTTAAGGGGAAAAAATGAATTCATACAAGGTAAAATGAGATTTTTTGGGTTTTCATAAGGGAGGTCACCCCCCCCCCTCCCCCGAAGTTGCGGCACTGGTATTTGTTTAAGCATCTTTTCTTTTTTTAAATATATTTTTTAAGCTGCAATAAACAATTTTAGCTTATATTTTATCCTTACAGCCTAATTGCCTGTTTGTTTTATTTTCTGCAGCCCACAGAAACATTATCAGTAACTCAAAAAAATATTTTTTTTCTTTTATTGTTTTCCTGCAACAAAATAAATTTTTATCTTAACAAAAAAAAGAGAAAAAAAGTTATCAACAACATCAGAAACGACTGTAGTCTTTAATTACCGCTGGGATTTGTTATATTTAAACTTGTCGTGTTCGTTTATTTTTCTTGTACGTGGAATTGAATATTTAACATCAATAAATCCTGTTTAAGGCAACATCTAATTTGAACCAAAAAAAAATATTTTGAAGCAAGTTTTTCATACAATTTTAGTTCCTTCGAAGCCATGTTCAACATTTTTCAAAACATGCTCAAGATGTTTTTAATAAAAGATATTGGATATAACTATGACGAAGATTGGTTATATAATCAAATTATGATCAAAAAGCTTAAAGCTCAAAAAAAATTAAGAAGTTCAAATATTATTGAAGCCTTTGAAACAATTAACAAAGCATGGTTTATGCCATCCAAAAATGATGAATGCGATTCAGATATTGATGATGAATATAAATATACATCAGCGGATTTATCCATCCATTTATTTTCTCCATCAGTTTATGCTACAATTGTTGAAAATTTGGATTTACAACAAGAACATAGCTTTTTGAATATTGGTTCTGGAACAGGGTACTTGAGCAGTATTTGCGGTTGTTTAATAGGTAAATAATTAATTCATGTTTTTCACACGACATAATCGAAAAGTTTTGTTGTCAAGTATTGACATAAATCGATAAAAATGTTAAAAGATACATACCGGAACATAATTCAAGTATTCCAAAAAACTACATTTTAGGTCCCAAAGGGAAAAATGTTGGAATCGAAATCAACTCCAAACTTATTGGTTTTTCTGTTATACTTAAAAATAAACTTGAAAATACGTTGAAAAATAAAAAGTGGTCTCCGCCAGATTTTCAATATGCTAACATTTTCAATTTCAAAACCAGCGAAAAGTTTGATCGTATTTTTGTCGCAGCTTCCGTTGAACCCCATCATATAACTTTTATTTGTCGAATGTTGAAAACATTTGGTATTGCAATTGTTTCAACTACTGACGATACGGTTAGTCCCAATTTCAAATGTTTATTTGACATTAAAATTCTTATAGTTGATCAAAATATATAACGTTGAAGGAGATCAATATATTATCCAAGCAATCGGAAGTGTTGAATTTGATGATATTGAAGTACCTGAAAACGAAAATGAAATGCCAGTTAAAAAAGTTGATTCATTGCTACACATATGTAAGACTTTTAATCTAATTTTTACTGACAAAATAATTTCATATCATTTGTAAATATTATTGTCGTTGACAACCGGATGCGATTTGTAAATTATTTTACAAGATAATTTACCTGTCTCTTTCAAGCACTGCCTTTTTAATCTTTCAATTATCTTACAGAAAAAGCAGTGATTTCTGCAATTTTTGAAATTTATTGCAGCCACTTTAAAAATGAAAACTTCGAGATTAAAAATTAAGTTCAATATGTTTTCAGCTGATGAAAAGAAACCTTTTGCAATTGCAAATTTTGCAAACAATAAGAACTTTTCCGGATTAATGTATACTTTATTTTATTGCTATAACATTGGTCTTTGTTTCTCAAATAATTTTTTCTTCTCTTTTTATTTCACATTTTTTGTAAAGTTTCTCTTCAAAAGTTCTTCAGATTCGCCATTCGTCTTATTCCAATTTTTCCATACATCGATATCAAAAATACAAGATCACTTGAAAGAAGTTTATTATCAGTACAACTTTCAAAAGATAGTAGAGCTTAAAATATTTAATTCTTCCATTCCGAATTTTCTTTTCACTTTTATTGTCTCTTGTTTTTTATATGGAAATTTACTTACGAATTTTTTGGGGATTTTCTTTGCATCCATATTTTTTTACTTTATTCAAAAGCGAAATATTAAATTAAATTTCGAACAGCATCCTCCTTTTTTAACTATATTAAAACATGGTTTTAATTCGATTACGGTTTTAAGAATGCTCATTTTTGGATGCGGAATTCTTTCGGGGATTTATTTTGCTTTGTTTTTTTCAAACTTGAGTTTATTCGAAAAAATACCTCTTGGGATATCAGCGGCTGTAATTTCTGGATTATATTTCGGTATTTTTTTCCAATTTTTTGATCAATTTTCCTTTGCTTATGGTTATTTCTTTTCATTTTCATTTATGTTAGGTTTTGACCAATCTTATATATTTAATATAATTTTCTCTTTATTATTTTTGATTGTTTTTGGATTATCATTTTTTATTACACTTGATAATGTTTCTTTAAAAATGAGAAATATTATTGGAGAAATTTGTCAAACTTTTGAACCAGATGTTTTTATTGATACTGTTAATGATTATGTAAGTTGTTAAAAATTTTTTTTGCGTAATATATGGGGGTATTAAAATTTAAAATTGACAAGTTGTTGTAAACAACATTAAAAAGCGTCTTATTTTACTAAAATGTTTAGGCATGTTTTTATAAATTCCCAGAAGAAGCAAATACAACAGTTAAAGGCGTAATCGAAAAATATAGGATGAAAAGAGAATCTGAAGAAGCTCGAAAACGACAACAAAAAGAAATGCAAATTTTACAACGAAAAATAAAGCAAGAAAAAGCTGCACAAATCAGAGCAGAAGAAGAAATCAAATTAGCAACGGCAAAAATTGAAAAACAAAATTATGAAATGAATGAATTAATTCGGAGGCAAAAAATGACAATTAAAGAAAAAATTGCCGAAGCAAAAATGCTTCATAAAATTGAGAGTGTATGCTTTATTGGGGCTTTTGTCTTTAAAAAAATTTTAAAATTTAGGAAAGCTGTTACAACTTTGCATTTGCCGGACATACAAAAACAGGAAAATCATCGTTAATCAATTCCATCCGCGGCATCGACGATAAAGAATCAACTGCAGCAAAAGTTGGAATTGTAGAAACAACACAAATTATTCAAAAATATCCATATTATGTTGATAAATTAAAAAATATTGAGGTTAACTTTTATGATATCCCTGGATCAGGAACACTCTCACATCACACAAGTCAATATTATCAGTAAGTTTTATCAAGTTATATCTTTTTTGGTAACTTACTATTTTTCAAACCAGCACCGCTAACTTTATTTCCTACGTTTTAAAAAAAATTTAGAGAAAAAGGTTTATGTGCCTTTGATTGTTTGTTTATTCTAATACAAGAAACATTTTGTGAAGAAGAAATTAAATTTGCAATTGAAGCATTAAAACATAATCAAAAAGTTGCATTCATTCAATCAAAATGTGATATTTTACTTACAAATAGAAAAAAGCAAAAAATTATTACCACAATCGATCAAACAGCGGTAGACGAATTTTTAGAAAAATGTAAAGATACTGTTTTTATATTTTTGTTTATAAATTCCTTTAATAAATTTTAGTAAAAGAAAACCGTATAAGTGAAATTCGAAAATCAAATATTTCACAGTTACACAGAATTCCATGTTTTTATGTTAGTTCATTTAATTTGTATAATTTGAAAAATGGATTTGAACTTGATCCTGATGTTAGATACAATGAAAATGAATTGTTGGAATTTATGGCATCAGAAATTAAATTTTCCCGCAATACAATTTTGTAGACACTTTTAATAACAAAGTTCAGAACCAATTTAAAATAGGTCTTAAACTTAATTTTTTTATTTTACATCTATTTGTTTTCGCGCTTTGTTCTTTTTCTGCCACATCCAGGGGTTGAAAATGCGGCCCAAAATGTCGGTCGGCCTGGCTGATGTTTTTATTTCATGGTGAGAAAAACAAAAAACTTGTCAAAAAACATCGGCTGGTCGGCCGTTTCTTCAACTCCCGGCCACATCGAATAAAAATATAAATTATGTTGTTTTTTTGAAGATTGATAGCATGCATACTAGTATGCACATTTCAAGCAATATTTATCTTTCTCAACGTTTATGACTTGAATTTTATGAACGAAAAATAAAAAAGTTCAAGCCACCATGACACAATTAAGTGCGTGCGAAAGCGGCTAATTGTATTTTCATATTGTATTTTCCTATAATAATTAAATAGTATATGCTCTGTCGGAGTCAGAGTCACTGGAGTCGACTTGGACCATCAAAATTTCTTTAAAAGTTTTCACATTTTTTTTTGTTCAGTTTGCAGAAAAAAGAAAACATTGGTTTGTTTTTAGAATAATTTTTGTCAAGTAATATTTTTTTTTGATCTTAAGCAAATTTGTTTTTTCGGTTACCCATTTAGAAGCATAAAATTTATTCTAAAAGTCAGCGGAACTTTTTAAATAAAAATTTTATTTTTTACAGAAAAACACAGTAAATTAATAGATATTACAATTTATGTTCACATTTCAATTTAAAAAGGTTTAATAAATAGTAATATAGAGTTTAAGCCAAAAGATGGAATCCGGCAAAAATTTTATTCAATCATTTTTGCATTTCTGATCCACAATGTGGGCATTCTGTTAATGGCTAAAAAAAAGAAGAAACAAACGACATTGTTTAAGAAAGCGTTTATCAAAAACTTACAAAAGCAGGATCTTGTTCAAAAGTATTTTTACATTTACTACAATATTGTTTCTTTCCCATTTCCATGTTTGATAAAAAAATCAACTAATTAATCAAAGTTTAAACAACAAAAATATTTGATATGATTTTTAGGAGAAAATATTAACTCTTTTTATACAAACTTTTTTTCTTTTAAAAATCACAAAAACTCTCGTTCTTTCCTTTCAATGTNTGCAAAGTCTTTATTTTATATCAAGTAAAAAATGTGTTTTTGTTGTGTAATTTTTGTTTTTCTCTTTCTTTTCTTTTGATAAAAAAACACATTACTTGACAAAAAATATGAAATGTAAGAAAAATGCTGATTACAGATAAAAAACCAACAACTGGTGTTTTATTTGTAATCAGTTGTTATCAAAATTTTTTGTTTTTTTTTCAATTGTTTGTTAGTTATATGTTAAAAATTTTAACTTAAAAGTCTGCATTAAAATCTATCAACTTTTTTCAGCAAAATAATTATTTCCAACTTTTTTTAACAAAAAATTTTGTATGGAAAATACAAAAAAGTAACGAGCGACATATGTTTTTTATAGTTTTGTCTAAACTAATTTTCATTGATTTTGCTGTAAAATTTCAATTTAAGACTGAAAATCTAAATTTTGGTATACGGTAGCTACCAAAATTCTTAATTACAAATTATAGATACATTCATTAGCTGTATCCGTTAATTCTTCAAATGTATTGCACTTGCACATGAAAGATATAAATGAACAA
>CABFKP010037239.1:0-14166 GCA_901779475.1 Panagrolaimus davidi
TAAAAAAATGAAGTTTTAGTGCTTTTATTATCAAATTGAGTTTTTTTGAATGTTACTTTTCAGATCTTATTTGAATTGTATTTGCATCACATTTTAAAATGCTCTTTCATAAATATAAAATTAAAGAAGCAAGCAACTTTAGTTTCTCATATTTTTCCATTCAGAAAAGATGTCTCAAAGGTTCCAAATCAACAGAATCAAAAATCTTTTCAGTAATTTTGGATTTCTGTAACATTTTCTATTCGCTTATTTACTTCTTTTTCACTTTCTTTTGGAGATTAAGAGAATGAAAAACACGTGCATTTTAAATGAATTTTTTGAAAATATTTTTTCCCCTTTAATAAATGCTGACAGATTTTTATTTAATTATATTTTTCTGTTTTTGGAATGAAATATTCTTTCGAAATTCATTCATAATTTTTGTGAAAAAATGAATCACAAAATCGCTGTAAAAAATGTAACAAAAATAAGTGGCATCCGTCATCAATGTTTTATGATTTTATTTAAACAAGAGCATATACAAAGTTTGAAAACAAAAATAAACAACAAAGAAAGCAAACTTTATATTGGGGTATTTACGGTTCTGTAATTGAAAAAATAAACAGAGAAACGACGGATTTAAAAAATGAACAACGTCCAAAACAAATATGAATTTAGGCGTAAAAAGTTTTATTCATCCCAAAAATAACAAAAATTTGGATAATATGGAATTATGTTAAACATATTTTTCATTAAAAAGTAAAAAAGAATATTATTTTATAAAAGAGTTTTGAATTAGCAATTTTGAAACTGTTCTGATTTAACAAAAAATCTGTGTTTAGTAAAATATTTCTATTATTGATTAAAAAATTTTATTGTTAAAAATCATTAACTTTAATCCTTTTTACATTATTAGCGCATAAATTATTTCTTTCAACATGTATAGTATGAAAATTTTGACATGGAAAGTGTAATTTTCTGAATTTTATTACAATTTTATCAATTAAAGTAAAAAAATAAAATATTCAAAAAGAGCGAACAAATGAAAAAAAAAACACAAGAACCATTTCGTTTAAATGGTTTTTACGTTTCATCGAAAAAATCATCCTTTTTTGATTTCGCACAAAAATGAAAATAAAAAGCAGCAGTAAAAAAGGAAACAACATATTTTTTTTCAATGAACATCCGTCGTCGCTTTTGTTGACAGACAAATGTATTTTTTTTTGGTATTTTTTTCATTTCCTTCATGTTTGAATATTTAATACTATTTTGTTTATAAAAATATTCATTATCATACCGTTTTCAAAATTGCCAAACATTAAGCTAAAACTTGAAGCTATTTAAGGAAAAAATTTTTGGGGGCCGGTCGAAGAAAACTTGGGCATAAATTACCTTATAAAAAATTAGTTTTTCTTGCCCAAGTCTTCGCAAAACCCAAAAATGAAGGAGACAAAAGATGCATAAGTAAGGATGAAAAAATTATTGGTGCTATTTTTTTAAAAATTAATACGTATGCTTTTGAAAGAACCAAAACAGGCAGATCTAAAACAATTATTTTGTCATTCACAAAACAAAAATAATTTATATAATATTCTTTCACCTGTATTATTACTTTTAAACATTTTTGACGATAATTTTTTTTTGCCAAATTTTCATGTTACCAAAATCCGAAACATCAAAAATAAAGCTTTTCCAATAAATTTAACACTCTGACAACGCGTTGTCAGGGCTGTCAATCAATGGTAGCACGCTGCTAATACAGGCCAGTGCCGCAATGCCATCAAAATGTAAGGGGTCCATATAAAAGTTCAAAAAAATTTTATTCCACCTAGTATAAATTTTAATTTTGTATGTATGGAGATTTTGCCCACAAAGGGGGTGCCATGGCACCCCCCCCTCCCCTATAAAAAAGCTTCCATAAGCGAAAAAAAATTACGTTCGTCGATAAAATTGTTCAAAAAAGTAACTTTAAAAAAATCAAAACTCGTGAATCGAAAATTATCAAATTTGTGACAAAACAAAATTTTATGTATAGAGAAAAAATTTCATTTTTATACGTTTAAAAAGATTAAATGTTATAGAGATTAAAAACTTTTTTATTGTTTAAAAAATCATTTTAATTAATTCTTTTTTCCATAATTAATGATAGTTTGATTTTGCTGCTGCAAATGAAAAAACACTTTTAACTTGAAAATTAAAACAATAAAAATGTGATTTTTTCTGAATTTTATTATACTTTTTAAAATAAAAGCGAATAAATAAAATATTGAAAAATGCGATCAAAGTCAGTCGAAAGCGAAAAAAAAAGAAAAAATTCAAAAGAAAAATCGACGATTGATTTTTTCTTCATCGAAAAATAAGAGAAACTGGCAAAAAAATGTTTTCTTTTAAGACGACGGACGCGTCTTTTTCACACACCTTTTTGCGAATACATTTTGACTTTTTAGAAGTTTTTTTTCGATATCGTTTTTAAGGGATGTGAAAGTGCAAACGCCAGCACGAATGTCAAAAAAAGTGAACATAAAAAAACGATTTCCAAAGCTAAAAAAAACACCGAATAATGAAATATCGCAGTGCCTGAGAAAAAGGGAAATTTTGTATTGCATTAAAAAACTAGATAATTTAATAAAAACACTTTCTCACTGCAGAAAAGAAATATTTTTAAACTTTACAAATATTTTCAATAAAATTGCATTTATATTTACAAAATCAAACTTTAATAAAGAAATGCTAAGGGATTGTCCAAACCTGTAAATCCCTTATCATTTCCAAAATTACGAACCCCCATCCGCCCTTCAATGAGATTACCGTCAGATTCGGCTGATACACCATCCACCCCTACCGTCAGCAAAATCGTCAGATATTTAAAAAAATTTATTAAATATTCAAAATAAGTAAAAAAAAATTTTATTCAAAAAGCGATTAAATTTGAAAATCATATGCCATTATAATATCGGCTACCGTACTTCTTTGATGTTATTTCATACAATTTAGTTCGTGGATTATTTCTTCTGAACAGCATTCTTGTAAAAGTTTTTTGACCATTTTCAAGTTGTTTGATTATTGTTTTTTTGGAAGATTATATATGTTACTGAAAATGGTTTCTGTTTTAACGATTTTTTTATGTGTTTATAATCTCAATATTTCAAGAATATTAATTAAATATAAAATACGCGCTACCTTAAAATTAAAGTCAATGTGAAAAAATAGTTTTTTTTAAAATCTTATTCAAAAGATGTTTGCGTTACTTTTTTTTTATAAATAAAAATATTCAAAAATATATGTCAGAGTTAAAGAAAGATACACACATTTCTGCGTTTCTTCAAAAAAACTGCCAAAGCAGAAAAACGAACGAGTATAAAAAATATCAGAGACGAAGATTTTTTTCAACGCAAAAAACAATTTTTCAACGACTTTTTTTTGTAAAACGAAAGCTAAAAACTGCATCAGTGACCGAAAAAAGAAACATTTGAAACAACTATTTTTAAAAAAACAAGCAATAATAATTTTAATTATCAAAGAAATGATTGATGGATTTTTGTTTGATTTTCAGTTTTATCTGTGAAAAACAATTTTTATAAATATTACTCTTAAATTTTTTTTATGTGGATATTCACTAAAACGGAATCAATTCTTAAAATTCCTTTTACTATCTTTTTATTATTTTGATAGAACTTGTTTTAGTTCTATTTTGAAAAATCTGTATTAAAATAGAAAATAATTGTGGGGACAATAAAATTGCAGCCAAAAATAGTGAGAAATTTTGCATTAAAAAAATTCTGATAAATAAATAAATAAATGTTTTCATAAAAAAAGGTAGATTTATAAATAATGAATGTTTTTAGTGTTGTGTAATTTTTTTAACAATGTTTTTTAAAAAATGATAAATACAATGCATTTCTTTTATTTAAACATTTGAGTTAATTTTAGATATAAAATCTTCTTAAATAATAAATGAAGAGGTGTCATTTGGAGTTGTATAATTTTAGATTAAATGTTGTATAAGGCTTTGTTTAAAATTTATGAATATAAAAAAATTATTTTTATTACTTTACATTTTAAATAAAATATTCCAACGACCAAATTGAAGCCATTGAAAGAAAGGAAAAAAATAAATGGAATGGCTATTTCTGCGCCACTATTTTTAACGACTGTTTTGCAGACGCTAAATTTCATCATCCTTACTTTGTTGCCATTTAAAAAGAAGAGAACTGAATAATTTGTCAATACTTTTAAAAAAAAAGAATAAATTTTTGCCGTTTTTTTAACATTGATTTTTTTTATTACACTGCATTCTTCTGTCAATGAAAAACGAAACAACACATGTAAAAATTTATCAGCAAAAAAGCAATTCAGAGAAAAAAAACTTTCAAACATATTAAATATAAAACTTTAATAAGCTAACTATGAAAATTAACTATTTTTAAAATAAAAGTGGATAGAGCACGATTAAACTTTATCCATTCTGAATTAAACTTTTTAATATTGATTATTTTTACCATAAATTTTATTTATTATCAAATGTGTGGTTTCATTTTTTAATTGTAAGCAATATACTGAAATGGAAGACAATCCAGACAGTTAAGCATTTTGAAATTTTCTGTTTTTCACGTGACAATTAAAGAGAGTTTATTGTTTTGTAAAAAGTGCTCCTCGTTTGTGGTTAAAAAATAAAGCAGAAAATGCTGAAAAGAATCTTTATTCTTTATTTTTTTCTGGTTTCAGCAAAATTATCACAATATTGCTTTTTTTTAAATCTTTTTTTGAGTGATTGAAAATCGAAATTCAAAATGTCAAATTTTGCATTGCTAACTAAAATTTCGATTTCAGTATAAGAAATTTCGAAACTAATATTAAACCTTTTTCAGAGACACATTACTTTCATATATCAAAGAAAGTGACTATTATTACAGCAGTAAATCATTCTTAGATCGACAACATCATACCGGTGGAGTTACAACCCTTTTATCAATGACTTTCAGCCATTTTGAACATCCCCAACAATGTTCAGATCAAAATAATCTTCAAGGATGCCCGTACGTTCAAAACAATTCATCTTTCTTGGCACCATTTTCATATTTAACACAATTGCATCAAGCTTTATCAATGCAAAGTGATTCAGTGTTTTATTTAGATTACTTTTGTAAATGCCTATGTATTTTGTTATACATTTTAATCTTGTTAATACAGTCAAACCTCGATTTTATGTCCCTCCATTTTACGCCCTTTTCTGCGGTCCCTTCAAAAAATTATAATGGAATTGGACCTCGATTTTACGTCTCTTATTTTTTCTTACAGAAATTTTTTATTTTTTGACTTTCTTTTAAATTTTATTGTGTTTAATTTGCAAAACAACGTTTGTTTTTTCAACTTGTCATAATGCATTCTAATAAAGAACTACAATAAATTTTGCTGAAAAGCTCGAAATAACTGAAGCATCAAAAATAAAAAAGGTACAAGAATTATGTGAAGAATTTAATTATCCAGCATCAACAATCAAAACGATCATAAAAGGTAAAAGTCGAATCACAGAAGCGTTAAATGGTGGAGCAAACGGAAAGCAGAGTACTTTAAAAAGAGCTCGACATTCTGAATTGGAAGAAGCTTTTCTTCTATGGTTAAAACAAGTTAGAAGTGAAAATGTTTCGGTAGATGGTCAATTGCTAAAGACTGTTATTTTGGGAAAAGACTACCGCTTTAGTTAGATTGCTCAACATTGATGGATTTGTTGCTAGTTGTTTAATATGTTATTGTTTATGTTTACTAATTGCTTTTAACAAACAATTTGTAAAAAATTAGCCAAAATACCTTGAACCTCGATCTTGCTTCAACCTCGATTTTACGTCTTTTTTAAGGGTCCCTTGAAAGTCGTAAAATCGAGGTTCGACTGTACACACTTTTTTGCTTTCTTCAAAAACCACCAATGCAGACATGTATAAAAAATATCAGAGACGATGATTTTTTTTCATCGCAAAAAATTATTTTTCAACGACGTTTTTTGTAAAACGAAAGCATAAAACTGCATCAATGACCAAAAAAGAAATAAACATTTGAAATAACTATTTTCAAAAAAACAAGCGATAACAAATTTAATTATCAAAGAAATTATTGATGGATTTTTGTTTGAATTTCAGTTTTATCTGTGAAAAACAATTTTTTTAAATATTATTCTTCAAATTTTTTTTATNTGATGGATTTTTGTTTGATTTTCAGTTTTATCTGTGAAAAACAATTTTTTTAAATATTATTCTTTAATTTTTTTCTTGGGATATTCACTAAAACTGAATCATTTCTTAAAATTCCTTTTACTTTCTTTTTATTATTTTAATAGAAAATGTTCTATTTTGAAAAACCTGTATTAAAATAAAAAATTATTATTGTAGGGACAATAAAATTGCAACGCAGCATCTTTCTTAAATAAAAACATTTTTTTTACACACAACACATACAAATTTCTTTATTTGTCTGTTTTTGATAACAAAATTTTTTAAAAAGTACTTTTATTGTTAACTTTATATTTTCTCTAAAATTTTGTTAAAAGTTTTTGTTTTTTGTTAACAAAATATTATTTTTGATCTGGCTGTGATTACATGGTTTTTTCTTACACAAAATTGACAGAAAACTGAGATCTTCAACAAAAGAGAAAAAAGTTAGACTTAAAATCAGCTGAAAACTTTGTGCTGTCCATTTTTAATTTTTTTAAGCATTTCTTAGAGAGAGCCTTTCTAAATCTTTTGTACGTTTAAAATAATTGATTTTTAGATTTATCCGAATTTAGAAACAAATGGATACGTGTCATTAAAAAATTTTAGTTGAATCATAAAAGTTGTTTGTTGCAAATTATGAAACTCTAATATTTCTTAATAAACAGTAATTTTGTAAAAAATATATGCAAATTTAATTTATATTTTTCACGTTTTGAACAAATATTTTATTAAATAACTTTCAATTGTGGAAAAAAAGAAATAATTTATATTTATTAATGGTTCCAATTGAATTCGGTCCAAGTCCCCGGCATTTTTAAAATGAAACGAATATGAAAAAATCTGTAGTTTTAATTAATTTTTTGAAAAATGTATGAAAAAAATAAAAGAACGAAAAATTCAAACGTTTTATAAAATTGAAATAAAAATGTTTTTGTCAGTTCTCCCTATTTGTTTTTTGATCATTGGTTTTCATCTTTGCACAAAAAAACGCAACGCCCTTTTTTTGCCGATAAAAATGGAACGAAATTGTTTTTCTTTTATTTTTAAAAGGGAAAAAAAGTTAGTCATTTAAATCAGCAAAAAAAAACTTTGCGGCTGTCCAGATGTTACGTAATACAAAAATCGTAATTTTTTACCTTTTCCACCCCTCAGCTACTGAAACATCAAAGGATTTTGACGAAATCTCGATAGCCCCTTTTTATTGGAATTAAATATTTTTTTTGAATTTTTTAAAGATTTTAGAGAAAATAAAAAACAAATTTTATTGGAAATTATTAAAAATAATGTTTATTAATATTAAACAAATCGAAAGTCAAAATCATTTATAATAAACATTTTTGCTGATTTTGAAGGAATCTTGTTTTTTTATCAATGTTATCTAAAAGTAAAAAGGGATTTAATTTCTTAAACCAAAGCTTTTAATAAAAAAACTAGAATTTGTGAGATAAAAATGACCTTTTTAATATTGAAGTTACAGGCTTTTACAAACAACAAATAGGAATGTGGTTTTTTTTCCTCAACAAAAATATTGCGTCTCTTTTCTGTCGATCGATATAAAAACTATAGAAAAGAAACCAAAGGTTAGCTTTTTTTCGATCATTTTTTTCTCATCTTTTTTTTTGTAAAAAACAATGTCTCAAAGGTTCAAAGGAATCAAAAATATTTGCATTTTATAACATTTTTTATTCATTTATTTACTTCTTTTTCACTTTCTTTTGGAGGGTTAAAAACGAAAGAAAAACACGTGCATTTTAAATGAATTTTTTAAAGATATTTTTTCACCTTTAAAAAATGCTGACAGATTTTCATTTAATTATATTTTTCTGTTTTTTAAATGAAATATTCTTTCGAAATTCATTCATATTTTTTATGTGAAAATGAATCACAAAACTTCTGTAAAAAATGTAACAAAAACAAGTGGCATCCTTAATTAATGTTTCATGATTTTATTTAATGAAGAGCATATACAAAGTTTTCAGAATGTTTGAAACCAAAAAATAAACAACAAAGAAAGCACATTGGGATATATACGGTTTTTTAATTGCTTGAAAAAATAAACAGGGAAACGACGGATTTGAAAAATGAACAACCTCCAAAATAAATATGAATTCTGGCATAAACATTTAATTCATCTCAAAAACAATAAAATTCGGATATTATAGAATTATGTTTAACATATTTTTCATTAAAAATTTAAAAAAAAATATTATTTGATAAAAGAGTTTTGAATCAGCAAATTTGAAATTTTTCAGATTAATATTTAACCAAAAATGTATGTTTAGTAAAATATTTCTAATTTTGGTTAAAAACTTTTATTGTTAAAAATCATTTAATTTAATCCTTTTTACATTATTAGCGTTTTGAGATTCTCGTTCATTATTACGAGTTATAACTTGAAAATTTTGACACAGAAATTGTGATTTTTTTGAATTTTATTATAATTTCATCAATTAAAGTGAAAAAATGAAATATTAAAAAATAGCGAACAAATGAAAAAAATACACAAGAACCATTTCGTTTAAATGGTTTTTTTGTTTCATCGAAAAAATCATCCTTTTTTGATTTCGCACAAAAATGAAAAAAAAGCTGCAGTAAAAAATGGAAACAACATATTTTTTTTCGGTGAACATCCGTCATCGCTTTCGTTGACAGGCATTTTTTTATGACAACATTAAAGTGAATCATGTCTGCTGCTTGTTTTTAAAAAATTAAATCGTTCTTTTCTTTGGCATCCAAAAAATTAAAACAAATATAAAAAAGCTTCCATAAAAAAAAACAAATTTCATTCTTCGATAAAATTGTTCAAAAAAGTAACTTTAAAAAAATCAAAACTCCTGAATTGAAAATTATCAAATTTGTGGCAAACCAAAATTTTATGTAAAGAAAAAATTTCATTTTTATACGTTTAAAATGATTAAATGTTATACAGATTAAAAACTTTTTTATTGTTTAAAAATCATTTTAATTCTTTTTTCCATAATTAATGATTGCGTTGTATGTTCCATGTGACGAAATCGGCTTGAAAATTAAAACAATAAAAATGTGATTTTTTTGAATTTTATTGTAATTTCATCAATTAAAGTAAAAAAAATAAAATATTGAAAAAGAGCAAACAAATGAAAAAAGACACACAAGAACCATTTGGCTTAAATGGTTTTTTCATTTCTTCGAAAAAAACCATTCTTTTTCGATTTCGCACAAAAATGAAAAAAAAAAGCTGCAGTAAAAAAGGAAACAAATGTCAGACAACACTTTTTTTTTCAATGAACATCCGTCATCGCTTTCGTCATTGACTGGCAAAGCGTCTTTTATGATATATTTTTTTGAATGTTTAGTAACATAATTTTTATTACCCTTAGTTAAACTTTAACTCTATTTAAAATAAGGAAAATGTTGTAAAATTTGAGAGAAGAAATTTTGTTACAAATCAGTCGAAATCATTTTTAAAGCCTGTTTAAAGCAAACAAAATTTTTTTTCTCTCTAAAAAGAACAATTGATAACCATTTGTTTTATTTGATTTTCAATGTATAAAAAAACAAAGTACACAAAAAGTGATGGACATTTTGATTCTAAAAAAGGGGGGGAATAAAAAAATTGAGTATGTTCCCCCTTTCTTTCATTAAAGAGAAAGTGAGAAAGATAAAAACAAACATTAGAAAGAAAAAAACGTGGTGATTATATTTCCTTTTTAATCGAACATTCTTTTTTTTCTTTTTTTCCTTATCAGTAATTTTTATTGAATGCTATAACCTTTTTTTCTCATAAAAGTGTTTTTTTTTCTAGATTAAAGTTTTTTTCAATCATTCCCTTTTTTGGTTCCGTGTTTAAAGCTTTTTTTGTGGATTGAAAAAACTGAAAATTTATATAAACAATCATTTGTTTCTTTTTTAGCTAAAAAATGCTTTGGGTTTTTGGATGTTGTTTTTTGTTGCTTTTAAATATCTGTTTTGGAATTGAACAAAAAATTAGTTTAAATTCTGAAAATGATCAAACTTGGTCATTTTATGCTACAAAAAATACTTCTTTAAAGGGATACGGTAATGTCCCTGGGGATATTTATACAGATTTATGGAGGTTTGTTTCTGCTTACACTTTCAAAAAACCGTTTAATATTGTTTTTAGAAGTAATATAATTTCTGATCCCTTGAAAGATAGCAATGATGTTGCATATGCATGGATTGGAAAAACTGATTGGAGTTATTCTCGAAATTTTGAAATACCATCTGATGCATTAAATGCTTCACAAATTCGACTAAATTTTGCTGGCCTTGATACAATTGCCTCAGTTTAT
The DNA here is from genome assembly GCA_901779475.1 of Panagrolaimus davidi. Classification (NCBI taxonomy): domain Eukaryota; kingdom Metazoa; phylum Nematoda; class Chromadorea; order Rhabditida; family Panagrolaimidae; genus Panagrolaimus; species Panagrolaimus davidi. Next base: position 10,478 of record CABFKP010037239.1, read on the forward strand.
ATAAACAATATTTTTGTTCTAAATTCAAAGAATCAATTTATTGATTGTTCGGTTGATTTAAAAGGCAAATTAAAGCCATCTGGAAATACTTTAAGAATTGATTTTACTTCGCCTGTTACATATGCCCAAAAACAATCGGATGTATATAAAGCTAAATATGGACATATTGTACCACCTGATTTTCCTTTAAATATTCAAAATGGAGGTTTGTTTCTGCTTAAACTTTCAAAAAACTGTTTAATATTATTTTTAGAACCTCATCCACAATTTGTTCGAAAGGCGCAAGCTTCATTTTCATGGAACTGGGGACCGGTAAGTATTTTTTAAAATTAGGAGAATTAAAGGTTTAAAACTTTCTGTCCAAGACGCAAATGCAATCAGTGCAAAACGCAAAAAATTAGTCAAATATACCATATTTTCTTCTTATTTTTTTTCTACGCTGATTCAGGGGTACATTTGTAAATCCTTGCAAGACCCAAAAACTTTTGAAGCTATCTGAATCAGGTTAACTATAGTCCCATCAAAAGTGCCAAAAGTGCCATTTTTTCAAATTTCTTGAATTAATTATTCCCTTTCATTTTTATTCAATTTTAGTCATTTCCAACAATGGGAATTTGGAAAGATTTATGGATTTCATATTCATCTGATCCAATATTAATGAAACATATGTCACCGCTGATTACACATTCACCCTCAAAATTTAATGTTCAAATTGATGTTGAAATTTTTTGTAATCCTCGAGATCCAATTACTTTTACACTTTTATCTTCACTTCCGGAACTTTCAATTAAAAGATCAAATGATTTTCGAATAATCTGTGATAAATCTGGAATTTCAAAAATTTCACAAAATATTTCTGTTCCAGAAGCTTCAGTTGAATTGTGGTGGCCTAATGGATACGGAAGCCAAAAGCTATACACTCTTCAAACAAATATTCTTTCAATTTCAAATTCTGCTGTTCTTTCAAGTGCACAAAAAAAGATTGGATTTAGATATGTTGAGCTCATTCAAGATTTGGTAGATCCCACGAGATCTGATAAAGGCCGACACTTTTATTTTAAAGTTAATTCAATTCCAATCTTTTTAAAGGGTTCAAATTTTATTGAAGTCTCAGATTTTCCTGGTCGAGATTCAACTTTTCGAACAAAGTTTTTATTGAAATCTGCAAAAGAAGCAAATTTGAATGCGCTAAGAGTTTGGGGTGGTGGAATTTTTGAAGCAGATGATTTTTATGCTTTGGCAGATGAATATGGAATTCTTTTATGGCATGATATGCTTTTTGCATGTTCTCTTTATCCAGTTGATAGTGAATATCTTTCAAATGTTTATGCAGAAACTACCACACAAGTTCAACGATTAAGATATCATCCATCAATACTTGTTTGGGCAGGAAATAATGAAAATGAACTTGCAATTATGTCTGGGTAAGAAAATAAAAAGTTATGCAAATATGAAGTCATTGCATTTGTTTTAGATGGTGGTATGTTCCAAATTATAATATTCAAGAAGTGATAGCAGATTATGTAAAACTTTATCGCGATACAATTGGTCCTGTTGTTAAAGCTCTTGATCCAAGTCGTCCATATCTTCTTTCATCACCTTCTAATGGAGTTGTATCTGAAGAAGCTGGAGGAGTTGGATCTGATCCAAATAGTGAAATGTATGGAGATATTCACTTTTATAATGAATATATTAATCTTTGGAAAGATGGAAGTTATGAAATTCCAAGATGTGCTACAGAATTTGGTGTTCAGTCTATTCCATCAAGGTTCGTTAGTTAACAAAGAAAATTTCGAAATCGAAATTTCGAAAAATTAAAATATCAAAATTTGACTACAATTTTCTGTTCAAAATTTTAAGTTTAAATTTTCTTTTCAAAAATTGGGTTGAAAAAATATTTATTTTTGAGTGATTAAAAATCGAAATTTTGAAAAATCAAAATGTCAAATTTTGCATTGTTAATTAAAATTTGATTTTGTTACAAGAAATTTCGAAACTAATATTAAACCATTTTTAGAGACACATTACTTTCATATATCAAAGAAAGTGACTATTATTACAGCAGTAAATCATTCTTAGATCGACAACATCATACCGGTGGAGTTACAACCCTTTTATCAATGACTTTCAGCCATTTCGAACGTCCACAACAATGTTCAGATCAAAATAATCTTCAAGGATGTCCATACATTCAAAACAATTCATCATTCTTGGCACCATTTTCATATTTAACACAATTGCATCAAGCTTTATCAATGCAAGTTCAATCAGAACATTATCGTCGCTGGAGGGGAATTATTAATGATTCCGGAAAAGGTAATACAATGTGTGCTTTGTATTGGCAATTGAATGATGTATGGGCAGCTCCATCTTGGGCTTCAATTGATTATAATTTAGAATGGAAAGCAATACATTATTTTGCAAAGAGATTTTTTGCTCCAGTGATTGTTTCGCTCTATCTTGATGAAAATGGTTTGCTTCAAGCTTATGTAGTCTCTGATAAAATGACAAATATTTCGAATGCTGAAATAAAGATTGAAATGTTTGCATGGACAAATGGCTTTAAACCTGTTTATACTCAAAAGCAAGCCATAAATGTTGCACCTTTAGCTTCAACGGCAATTAAAATTGATACTGGATTTGCTTCATCCCTTTCAACGGCACCATCAGATTTCATTATTCGTGGAACTTTGTCAACTCCATCTGATGGAAATTTCATTGCACCAACAGCAATTTTACATCCAGATAAATTTTGGAATTTATCAAATTTTGGAAAAGTTTCAATTTCAAATTTTAAAAAAATTGATTCAAAAACTTATGAAGTTAGTGTTGCCGCAACTTCTGTAGCACCATTTGTTTGGATTGATTTGACACCAGAATTTAAACAAAGGAATCCATTTATTGGTTTTCGATTCAGTGATAATGCATTTACTACAACAAATCCAACAACCATCGTACAATTACTTTTTGAAATTCCCCCAAATGCCGTAACTGTTGGAGATATTAGTGTTTGTCAGCTGTTAACATGTTTTCGGTAATATTTATAAAAATATAAAAAAGGAGTATGAAAAAAGTAATGGAAATTTAAATGCAATAAACTTTTATTCTTGGGGTATGCTTTTATTAAATTTAAATTAAAATATTTATATGCTTTTATTTTTGATTTATACGGTGTAAAATTGAAATAAATTAATTTTTATTTGGCAACTTTTGGAAATTTAATTTTGATAATTACAAATTATATTCTAAAAACATTAAACACAGCTGAAGGTTTGATATACATATTTTTCATCTGAACATGTTTTTTTCTCGACCAAACATTATCCTGAAAATCAGGCAAAATAACAAGCCATTGATAGAAAAATGTCCTGGTCTTCAGGTTGATGCTATTTCAAAAAAAGACGTTAAAAATGTAAAATATATCATACTTTTTACTCCCTTTAAGTTTTTTGAGATGCTTAATTTGGGTTATATTGGTGATTAAGAAAATTGATTTAAATGATGAATTAATGAAGTTTTAGAACTTGCCGAAATCTTTCCTCAAAAAATTATTATTCATAAAATGCCACTCCTCTTTTTTTTCAACATTCATAAAATTTGTTGTTTGTTGAATGTATCTTTTTTGAATGTCTGACTCTTCGTTACGTGGACACTTCGTTACGGACACTTCGTTACGGACACTTCGTTAC
>CABFKP010037249.1:0-14201 GCA_901779475.1 Panagrolaimus davidi
GGGTAAAAACATGAATATAAAAAATAAGGGGATATAATGCAACAATACAAAAACCGATAAAAGATAGGCAAAGAAATTGAAAAGTGTTTAATGTAATTTTCCTATAATTCCTTTTTTTTTAAAATAATAATTTGGGGTGTACAGTAGTTCTTACCAACAAGTTAATAAATATCGATAAATATACTGTACCAAAACATTCATCAGACATAAATAAATAAAGAATAATGAAATTGGAAAAGTCCACGTTGTAAAAGGAAATGGAAAGTATCCCAAAACACTTCTGTTAAAAATGTAATAAATTCCTTTAATAACAGTAACATCCTGTAAAATTTTTTTTTGTATTTTAGAAGTTGAAACTGTCCCTTTTTAACCTTCCTAAAATACAAACTGTCTAAAAACGATTTTGTCGAAAACCGAAATTTTGATTTTCAAAATTACTTTATCGAAATGCATTTATCACATTTTGGCAGTTTAAACTAGATACGTTCACAAGTAAAATGAATTTTTTTGTTTTTTCCCTATAACTTTGTTGACACTGATTTCCATTGATTTTGTTTTATACTATTAAAATCAGAAAAAAATTCTGCATCTGATAGGCATAATAACTAAGACATGACTCAATGTGAAAAAAATTTGGACGAAAAAATTACGGTATTTTCATTATTTATTTATCAATCGAACTATGTAAGTTTACTGTTTTTTCGAAAATTTTTTGGACACATCAAATATCTTTTTTTTTTAAATACAAACATAAATTTACAGGTTCAACAAAAAAATCCCATGTTCCCACCAATAAATCAATAATACAACCAAGATAAAGAACTTTTTTAAAATTTGAAAGATTATGCGATGATTTATACATAATTAAATATAATAAAAGAAGATTCAGTCCTACACTTATTGGACTTATAATTAAATTTGTATAATATTTTATTTCGCTGAGCACATTTGCAACACTCATTTTTAAAAAAGAAAAAATATTTAATATTTAATAATTTTTTCAACAGTAATGAAAGTTTTTAATTTTTGGTCTTCTTTTATAGGCATTATTAAAATGTCACAACAAAAGTTGCATTTTTCATTAAGTCTTATTCTTTAAATTAAAAACAAACGTTAAAAAAATAAATTGCTTTGTATTTTACAGATCAGAAAGCGATTACTTTTGTTTCTAAAAAATCCAAAGTGCATTGAAATTTGGAACTACATAGAAGTGCGTGACACAAAATATAAAAAATTTAATTGTTTTAACAAAAGTTGCATTTTTAATTAAGATTTTTTCTTTAAATTAAAAACAAACAATTAAAAAGTTAATTGCTCTGTATTTAATTTTTAATTACTTAAAGAGCAATTACGTTTGTTTTGAAGAAATCTAAAGTGCACTTGAAATATTATTGAAACTTGAAACAACATAGGTGTGCGTGATAAAAAAATATAAAAATTTTTTTAATTTATATTTTCCAAGAACAAAATCATGCTGTTGTATTTTTGTTTTTATGACTCATAAATTATGAGTGCATATTTTTACGACATTCCGAGAATTTTAAAATTTAAATAAGCCTTAACATGTTTTATGACTGTTGTGACGCTATGGGCTGGAAAAGCTGGAAGAGTAGTTGTTGCTGCCACACGAGCAAGACAAGGGATGGCAGTTATTGGCCATATGGCTTACTTGTCTTCTCTCACAACATGGAGAAAGTACCAAGTAGCAGCAGCAGAACATGTGCCATTTGTGGATGCTCGATATGTTGATGCTATTGAAGATGAAATGGCTCCAACAAGAAGAGGTGATGTATGGATCGACCAAAATGGAAAACCTGCTTTTGCAGCAACATTCCAAATCAACAAGCGATGGAAAAGAGAACAGGTTGAAGCACCAACAATAAGAATTGGTGACTTAAAGATCAACGAAGGAGGTGATGGGAATGATGCAATAATGGAAGAAAAGAAAACGGAAGGAGATGAACCTGATGCAAAAAAGGAAGAAGCTGACGGGGAAAAGGAAAAGGATAAAAGGGAATAAATGGAATGGTAGAACTTGATGAAATTGTGTTGTATGTCGTTGAAAATGTTGGTGTTGCCAATTATAAATAAATAGCCATGATGGCAATCCATTCACAAAAATAATTATAAAAAGAGACTTTATGTCCACAACCTTAGGTAAGGCCATGATGGCAATCCATTCACAAAAATAATTATAAAAAGAGACTTTATGTCCAACATTAGGTAAGGCCATGATGGCAATCCATTGATAAAAATATAATGGCACGAAAGGAGATGTTGGCGGGGGAGTTGTGACGCTATGGGCGGATCGACTGATGTCGATGAGAAGATAGAAAGATTGGAAGGTGGGAAGCTAGGAAGATAGTATAAAGAGGTTCTTAGAAAGTGGCTCCTTGCCCCGGGAGCTATAACATTATTCTGTATAAAATATGTATTTTACACTCAAACATTTAAAACTGTTATTTTTAGATTCATTAATTTCTTTTGTTCTAATGTATTTAATTGTTATATCATTTTTAGGCCAATATAGAAAATGCTGAAGTAACAGAAGTGCAAAAGGTTAACGACCTAAAGCTTCAAATCGCCACAATAAATGTCAAGCTTTTTCTAGATTATTTGAAAAAAGAAGGTGATTAATATTAATCACTTCCTTTTTCTTTTTTTCCGTGTGCGAAGCAGGCTCCCATTGTTTGATAAGAAAAAATGTGAAAGGGAAGAATCATGCTTGAATTCTAAAAAGCTTTAAAAATGAAATTATGTAGCACAAAAAGTTTTCACTTTTGTTTGAACTTTTCTTGAAAGGCAGCAATGTGGTCTGTTGCCATTTTGGCACTTTTATTGCCATGTGCCGTTTTTTGTGGATACAGTGATAATACAGCCAGGAATAAAATGATGCCAATGGCAGCTGCCGCATATTCTGATTCACCAAATTATTGCCTTTCAAGCATTTTTCCAAATGCTACTGTAAGCTACACTATCGTATACCCTAGAATGTACTCAAAATAAAATTTTTAGCTTTTTCGTCAATTAACTCTTAAATGTGATGCTTTTCCAAAAGATCATTGCTCTGGATTTACAGCTGTTTCACATTCGGATAAAGCTATTATCATTTCATTCCGTGGAACACAAGGCTTTATTCAGCTACTTACAGAATCCACAGAAGCAGTATTTCAAAAGAAAATTACATTTATTACTGGTGGACAAGTTTCTGAATACTTTTTTAATGGGTTCAATGATGTTTGGACAAAGGGCATGAAAGATGACATTTCAACATTGAAAAATAAATTTCCAGATTATAATCTTTGGGTAACTGGGCATTCACTTGGTAAGGACACTTTTTTGGGGATGGCGTTTTCGGAAATCGAAATTTCGATTTAGGAACTGAAATTTCGATTTCCTGTTTCATTTAAATTTTTGCATCGATTTTTTTACCATTTTTAACGAAAAAAAAATCTGTTTAGGTGGTGCCATGGCATCTCTAGCTGCAGCAACAATTGTCAAAACAGGAATGTTACCCGCTTCAAAAGTTTATCTTTACACATTTGGACAACCCCGAACTGGTGATAAAGTTTTTGCACAAGCTCATGATGCTCTTGTAAGTATTTTGTAAATTTTTTAATGCCACTATATAACTTTACCTGCCCATTTAGGGGATGACACAATACCGTGTAACCCATCATCGAGATCTTGTTGCCCATATTCCTTCAGAAGGCTTTGAAGGATATTGGCATCATGAAGCTGAAGTATGGTATAAAAATGGAATGAAAATGGGAGATAGCTTTATTGAATGTGATAACAATGATGAATCATCAAATTGTAGTGATTCTGAATTATTCACTTTAAGTATTGATGATCATTTACATTACTTTGAAAGGGATGTAAGCGCATACGGGGAAGATGGATGCATTGGTTCATTTAAGATTATCAAAGATATTCAGGCTAATATCGCTATTGCTGCAAAGGCAAAAATTGTTGTTTAATTTGTTATTGTTTAAAAAGTTCAAATCTAATAAAAAAAATTTCAAAATGAGATTATTTTCAAAAACATCAGTTTGTATTACTGTTGCTACAGTTTTCCGGATAATAATAAGCTCAAACTTATTTTTTTAAAAAGATTAGTAATGAAAAATGTTTTTTTAATGTAACAAAATTTTTGACAGCTTTTTCAATATCACCTTGAGTTACTGTAATTACAGTAAAACTCTAAATACCTGACTTTTAAAGATATATTTTTAAAGCACAAAAAATTTAAAATTTTTGCAAACAAAATTTGACTTTTGATTTTCTTGTCTTTAATCATCTTATTTCTCATATTATTTTTCTTATCATTGAAACGGAACTCCAATAGATTTAAAAGGCACCCAACTCAACTCTATTTTTTCATCAAAAATAAATCTTCCACCAAAAAAACGGAATCATGAAATCCGTTGTTTCATTTCTGCTATTTTTATTTGTAACATCTGTTTATTCAAGTTACAATGAAACTCTTGCACGATATTTTGTTTGGCCAATGGCATCTGCAGCTTTCAGCGATCATCCTGAACTTTGTGTAAAAGATAATTATAAAAGCAGTGAAGTATGTGGATTTCATATATCCCTTTTTAAAAAGTAGTAAAAATTATTTTTAGTTTAAACGACGAATTTCAGTCAAATGTGATTTAACGCAGTCTGATACATGTGTTGGATTTACAGCTGTTTCACATTCGGATAAAGCAATAATTATTTCATTCCGAGGTTCACAGGGTTCTGAAGTTGCAATGGAAGTCATTGATGGACTTTTAATGAAACCGGTTGCACCATTTTCTGGAGGTGGAAATGTAAATGAATATTTTATTAATGCATTTGATATGCTTTGGCTTGGTGGGCTTAAAGATGACTTTTTAACACTTAAAAATGCAAATCCTGGATATGTTGTTTGGATTACTGGGCATTCATTGGGTAAGGGAGGATTTTCTTTGCGAGACACAAATTAGGTCGATAAAAGTTTTCGGTCTTAATTTGAATTAAAATTTTGATTTCAAAACTCTGATTTGCATAATTTTTTCTGTTTTGCTGGTCTCCAAACTAGATTTCAAATAACGAAAATAGAAAAATTTGAATTTCTATATTTATATTTCGACTAACAAAACTTTTCGAAAATTTCGATTATTTAATTCTTACAAGTTTCTTAATTTTGATTTCGTTTCAGGAGCTGCGATTGCATCAATTGCTGCAACAACAATTGCGCATACAAAACTTATCTCCCCAGATATGATTAAACTTATCACTTACGGGGAACCAAGAGTTGGAGATAAAACTTATGCCGAACTTTCGGACTCATTACTTCCATATACATATCGAGTTGTTCATAAACATGATATTGTGCCACATTTGCCCCCCAAAGGTTTTAGAAATTATTATCATCATAAATCTGAAGTTTGGTACAATAATAATATGGCAGTTGGACAAACTTGGGTTGAATGTGATGTTGATGAAGGAGATAAATGCAGTGATAGCACATTAGATTTGGTACCAAATGTAAGAATTTTTGATAAATTTTTTTATTGCATTTAAAAATGAAAAACATAGTTCTTATATTAGAGAGTTTAAAACATCTCTGATTATGCAAATTTTCAGATAGAATTTTAAAAAGCTCAATATTTAATTATATTTTAACGAATTCTTTTTAGGACCATGATGATTATTTCAATATTGATACTGGATTTGCTAATAATGGATGCAAAGGATGGAATATTTATAATAAATAATTTGTAAATAATGGTCCTAAAATTAAAGTCGTCTCTTAACAATAACTGTTAAAACTGCTATTTACAACATATTTAAAATTGAATTAATGCTTGCTTCGGATTTTTTTTCGTGTAACTTATTTTGCTTTTAAATATAATGCTCTGTTTAGTAATTTATGTGCTTATCAAAAGTTGAGTTTTTAAAATCACAAACACATTTCAAGCTAATTATTTTCTTCTATTTTATTTAAATGAAATCCCTCAAGTATTCTTATCATTTCGAGCATTTTCTGAAAGAAGAAAAAAGAGTTAAAAGCATTTTCAAATACTACAGTATCATTTTATTCAAACACTACACTTATGAGTGTACCCATTTTACCAAATCGGGAACATAAAATAATAGCTTTCTCTTAATTACCTAATTCAAGGACAAATACATTCGTAAAAACCAAAGTTCAAGCAAAAATGGCAGTTAAAAACGAAAAAGAGCTTTTCAAGTTAAATTTAAAATATTTCATATTACCCCTTTAAAAGTACCACTTTAATGGAATTCTGTGAAAACATTCATTTTAATTTGCACTTAAAGTGTAGTAAAACAAAGTTTTTAAAGAGCAAGGATAACTTTGAATACTTTAACTGAAAAATTTCAAACATTTCCTAAAAATTAGATTTTTGCGTAAAATTTAAACATTTTTATATTTTTTCAAAAATGAATTACTATCATTCACTTTTGAAAAAATATAAAATTTCATCACTGTTTGTATACAATTTTATCAATTTTGTCGCTGAAATATTCATTAACTATTAATGATTACAGTAATTTTTTGCCAAAAGATTTTTAACAATAATGGAAAACTTTCAATTGTTTTAACATTTTTCTTAGTTTTTATTATAATTTGGAGTTTTTTTATCATTAATTAACCGAATGTATTCAATAATTTTTTGGTGTCTCGAAACGAATATTTATGATGAAAGAATATTGGACGAAGCTGAATGAAGTTTAAGACACTTGCAAAAATTCACTATCCAATTGAGACAATTACGTAAATTTTCACGACTTTAAGCGTTCCATTGTTGTTGTAAATCTTTAAAATATTGTTCTGTCATTTGTGCAGTTGGTAAAGCCTGTCCCATTGCATCTTTGACAGATGTAACAGCCCCAACATTACTTGAAAGTCTTTTTGTTAGTCGAATATGCCAAATACAAATTAACAATAGTGGAAGATTATAAAACTAAAAACAAAACTTTGTGACATTATTAAAGAAAAAGCCCCTAAATTAGTTATCAAGCTTTCTTTTTCAAATGAAAGTTAAAAATTGACTCATTTAAATTTAACTTACTACGTGAAAGAAAGAAATTGGTAATTCTTTTTGTAGATTTATGCCTCCAATCATTATAATTATAGACCCCAATGGTGATAAAATTGTATGAATTAAAATTGATGGAAATAAAAATGATAAGACTTTAACATTTTCACGGATCTGAAAAAATTTATCTTCATGAATTAAATAATAATATGTAACATACTTGATGTCTTTTTCGTAGACTAATTCGATATGCTGTAAATCGATACATTCGTTGATTAAGAAAAAATAATAAAAATGTAACATACTTGATGTCTTTTTCGTAGGCTAATTCGATATGCTGTAAATCGATACATTCGTTGATTAAGAAAAAATAATAAAATACAGATAATCAAACTTAAACAATGAATCGCAAAAACGTAATATGACACAAAATTTGTTCTTGGGCCAAATTGATCTAAAAGACATAATAATCATATTTTAGAAATTTCTTATCGAGAAATTTTTTCCCTTATAAAAAAAGTGTTAATGATTTTATGAAACTTTCGCCAAAACACTCATTTTACACCATCTCTAATTTCACACTCCAAAATGTGTAATTAAATTTACCTAATATAACCATATATACCGATGTTAGAATTAATGAAAATATCATTAAACATAAAAACAGTGAAAATTTATGTGATTTTGTGTAAGTTTCAAAACAAATTGTTGCCAAAATTCTTTCCAAAATTAGAGTGAAAAAAACATTTCGAATTGTTTGAAGTGAAAATGCCAAAAAATAATTGACAAAATCATTCGGAGGAATTGGTTGGGAGGGAAAGAAAATATTTCGAATCCCCAAAATTGTAGTACTTATTGAAATAATTAAAATAAATGGAAAAAATGAAATTATAAGGTATAATCTAAAATTAACTTTTATAAATGTTAGGTTAAAAAATTGTCAACGAAATCGAAATTTTAGAAAATGAAATTTTTTGTCCAAAAACAAAAAGTCAATTTTTCGCCCAAACTTAAAATTTCGAAATCAAAATTTTGACTTTGTAAAACGAAATCTTACCTTAATGCCTTTGGAAGATATTTTAAAGTTTTCAATTTAAACCCCAAAACAAAAACAGCTGAAATAAATGTTAAAATTGATAACAGCGTTGTGAAAATAGAAAACATTGTTTGGAAATCGACCATATTTTATTTTTATTTAATATCTTTATTTAAACATTTATTTCAGAAAAATAAATTTTTTTACTCTTTTAAATTAAAATCATAGACAGAAACTGCTAGAATAAAATTTAATCATACGGTTGAGAAACCATTTGTAAATAACTTGTTTAAATTAATTTACTTTTACTGGGAAAATGAGCACTGTTCTCGTTTACGTCCCCTTCATTTTTTTGTATTCGCAAAATTTGCATAAAACCTTTGAGTTTCTACAAAAAATTATTTAGGGTGGGGAGTTGGGACGACAAGCGGTTGCTCGCAATATATTTTTTGCCAATGAAAAAGTGAAGAGGGCGGAGCGTAAACGAGAATAGTACCGGGAAAATGCACGTATGTAAATTAAAAGGTGTAAATCATTGAAAATTTAAAGTTTTATTTTTTCTTTAGCAAGTACTTTTAGAAGCCGTTCTGACGAAAAATGTTGTTAAAAGCTAATACGTATTTTTACTGCCATGTTTCATATTTAAAGAATTAATAAAAATTACGACAAAAAAAGTAATTAGTTTTATCATTTTTACTGTATTTTTTCTAATGATAAAAAACTACAGCTTTAATGAGCTTTTTAATTAAAATCACATGCATCAATTGTTGTTATATAAGATGTCTACAAATAAAAAATTTTCAGACTGATAAAAAAACACAAAAAATCATGGGATTTTACTCAGTTTTTTTAGAAAATGCTGTTTTATGAGTAAAATTTCAGAACATGTTGCATTTTTTAATTTTTTTGCTTGCTTAACTGCTTACTGACAAAATGAATAAAAAATTTTGGTCTAAAATTTTACCCAAATTGTACAAGAGTAAAAAAATCAAAAATGCTAATTTTTCAATATTCTTACTCATTAATTTTATTTATGAATAAAACTACAGAAAAAGCTGAAAAGCAGCAATAGAAAAAAAAACTGAGTAAAATCCCATGATTTTCAGTATTTTTTCAACAGTCTGAAAATTTTTTATTTATAGGCGTCATATATAACATTAAGCATTTTTGTTGACAGTTTTTATTGCTGAGAAGCTTTTTGAAAATAAATTTTATAGACTTGCAACGTAACATATGCAATTTAAAATTTTGCTTTTTGCATGGAAGAATAAATTACATTTTAAAAAAAATAATTGATAAAAAATTGATAATGTCGCACAACTTTTTAGATTAAAAATAGTTAAAAAAATCTAAACGAAATGTAAAAAGTTTATTCACCGAATATTAGCTGGCAAGTAAGATAATTTTGAAAAAAAATACTCGTTCCTTCTTTTAGACGATATTCATACTTTTCCGAGTATCGAATTTAAAAAGACAAAGAACTCGTTTCTCGTAACATTAAAGATTAAAAAAAGTGTTTGGAGTAATATTAAAAAAACGTCAGCATCCAAAATATTTTGGCTTTTATTTATTGAATGAGTTTGAGAATACGCACTATAAGACGCAATAAGTAAAAATAATAAAAAAGTGAAATTTAATAATTCGTTTGTTAAAGAAACATAATTGTTAAACGTAAAACATTTTTCATGTTAAACATGTTTGGCGAAGTGTCAGTAAACGAATGTCTTATAGTGTAATACGTGGATGTAATTTTGTACATGATTTTAAATCATTTTCAGAATACAACCATGTGAAATAAGAAAAAAAATTAAGGTTGATAAATTTAAACCTAAAAACAGTTTTACCTTGTGTTTTTTTCTTCTTATCACATAGCGTTGAGAAATTTTTTCAGACGTGGAAAGCCATTAATTTTGCATTTGATGCATTGATTTCTATTACTTGTGTTCTTATCAACGTATTAAAATGTTGATAAATGCATAAAAGAACCCCTTCTCTTTTTTCATGTTTTCTTTTTTTTTCTAAGACACAAAACTAAAGGAAAATCGATTTTTGTTTGGATCCGTTTTTGTGCCTATTTAATAATATTTATCGGTTCATAAATTCATAGTTAAATAGTCATGGTATTTCATGTAGGAATAGACCCTTGTTCTGGATATGTATCGTATTGCAATGAATATGAAAAAATAACTGTTGACTTTGAAATTAATATCGGTATTTTTTTGTAATATTATCTTTTATTTATGTTTTTTACCATTTTTAGTTAGTGTGGATGAAATAGAAAAAGTCGCTTTAATGTTTGAAGAAATAAAATCAAAAATTAATGGAAAACTTGGATATGCATGTATTCGTTTACATGAAAATTATGGTAATGAAATCAGGAAAAAATTTATTGAATGTGGTTTAAAAAGTGGATTTAAAACCGCTGAAATTATTAATTGGTTAACTGCATTTTTTTTGAATGCAATGTCACAAATCAATTACAAACCTTTAAAAGGAAATGTTATTTGGATACAATTTTATTTCGATTTTTTTGTATGGAAAATAAATAATCAAAAAGCTAAATTTTGTGGTTTTTGGAAAGCAGATCCATCAAAACTGAATCAATTACAAAAAATATTGGATGAATCAAAATTAAATAAAGGACCACATGTTGTGCTCTGCATTACAAAATTCGATAAATCAAATTTGAGAAAAATATCAGAATGTCAGTATTTTTCGTACAACTATTATGACTATTGGAATTCTAAAGGATGTCTTTTAAAAGCTCGAATTACCGCTGGCAATTCAGAATTGCATCATCTTGAAACAACATGCTTTTTATCTCGAACATTTTCCTTAAAAATAGAAAACAATGTTATTACATCTTTTCAAAAAGCACAACAATTACCAATATTTTATACAAAAACAATTATTAAGAATTCAAAAAATGCGTTAAACCTTGTAGGTTGTATTATAATTTTAGAACAAACAGAAATTATAAAAGATATATTACAATTTTTTAGAATGATACATTTTTTGAACTACCAGAATATTCACCAATATTTTTAACTTTTACAGTCGACAAAAATGAAATCTTTTCGGTTACATTTGATATATCGAAAACTGTTAAAAAACGGTCTTCCTACAGTATTCCAAAAGTTCAAGCTCCATTTAATATTGAAAAAAATGCAATTGGAATTGATTTAGGAACTTCGAGATGTTGTGTTGCGGTTATTCGAAAGAATGGAATAACAACAGTTGCATTAGATAATAATGGAGAAAGACTTCTTCCATCTTATGTTTCTTATGACGAAGAAAATGTTAAATGTGGACAAATTGTTGTTGAAAGATTACGAAATTTTTCGAAATCGACAATTTTTGATTCAAAACGAATTATTGGAAGAAGTTTGTCGGATATTGAAATCGATTTATTTTGGCCTTTTGGCATTTTTGAAATAAGTTCGAAAGTATGTTTGGAAGTTGAAAAATTTAGTGGAAAAGCGACTGTTATTCCGGAAGAAGTTGCTGCAGCATTGTTAAAACATACTAAACAAAAAGCAGAAGAATTTCAAGGAATGCCCCTTTCAAAAGCGGTTATAACAGTGCCAGCAGCATTTAATGAAGCACAAAAAAATGCAACATTGGAAGCTGCAAAAATAGCTGGTTGGAAAGAAATCATTTTATTGCCAGAACCAATTGCAGCTGCATTTGCATATTTCAACGATCGATCAATTTCAAATAATTCAAATGTTTTACTTTTTGATCTTGGAGGTGGAACTTTGGATGTTTGCATTTTTAAGATTCAAAATAATCAAATTGAAATAATTTCAAATACAGGAGATTCAAAATTTGGTGGAAGAGATTTTGATACGGTTTTAATTAATTACTTCAAAAATGCTTTAAGCACAAAATATGGTATTTCTTTTGTAAAGCATAAAAAATATTTATTAATGGTTAAATGTCAAAAAATAAAAGAAATTTTATCTTTTATGGTAAATACTGGGTAAGTTCTTTTTTTCGAATAATTTTCTAAACGATGACTTTTAAGTTTGGATGTTGATGATTTTGATGCAAATCAAGAAGGAAACATTCAAATCAGCCAAGAAGGATTTCAAAAAATGTGTGAACTTTTATTAAATAGAGTGAAAAATACGTTGAATGCTGCTTTACACAACTCTAATTTCAATTCAAATCAAATTAACAAAGTTTTGCATGTTGGAGGTGGAAGTCGAATGCCAATGATAAAACAGTTACTTCGAAATATGTTTCCTGAAGCTGAACATTGCATTGAAGAACATCCGGATGAAGTTGTTGCAATTGGAGCTGCTTATTATGCTTATAGTTTACCTTCAGATTCTTAAAGTGACTGTTTTTTTTGTTTTGTTGCCAATAATATTCCTTTGGATTCAGAAATGCCATTGTTATTTAAGTAACCTGGAATAAAAGTTAAACATTTACATGGCTTTACATGTTACAACAAATGTAAAGCCAATTTTTAAAATTTTGGGCCCCAGTGCATCCTTAGAATAAAGTAGAGGCTTACATTCGTACTTTTCGAAACTGTTTGTGTCGGTTTTGTAGGTAAAAGGTTGTTGTTACATTAAATTACAGGTAATAATAAATGTAAAAAAAAGTTCCTTGTTTCAAACCAAACGTTTGAAATATATTTTTTGGAGTCTATAATTGAAGGAGTATTTTTCCAAATATTTTATTTAAACGATAAAATTATAAAGTAATGAAAAATTTTTATTTACTAATCCCAAGGATTAATTCCAGTGCAAATTTGTTCAATGACATTTGCAACATTTTCAGGATATGTTGAAAAGGCAGCTGATGGATTTCCAGAAATTGCTTCCAAATGTGAAACTGAAGTATCATAGAATCCAATGGAAAAAACTTGTACACCAGAAGCTTTTAGTTGATTTGAAATTTGTGTGACATTACTTGTATCTGCTCCGGTAATAACAATCATAGCATTTTGTACATTTTGTCGATCATCACTACCTCCAAATAATCTTTCACCAAATCCTACATCATTATCACCTTCAAGAGTTGCTTTCATGTTAAGTGCAATATCATTTATTCCACCATCATATGGCATACTACGTACAGCTGATCGAAGAAAATTTGTAGCTGGAATTCTTTGCCTGCAATTTTGATAATATGTGCTTTGACAAGCTTTAAAATCAAAATATCGAAATGGGATTGCTTGTTCACCAGGACCTTGTCCAGTTGAAAGAACAATTCCGATGCGGGCTGTCTAAAAAAATAAACTACAAAAATATGCAAGTTTTATATGTTTAAACATACATCATTTTCCAATTTAATTTTATTTTGAGAGATGGCATTAAGCAATTGAGATTTTATTACTGTAAATCTGTCAGATGTCATAGTATCTGATGCATCAATAACAAAAACAAGATCCATGGCACTTGAACAATTTAATGGTGTAAATGGTGGAGGCTGGGTTGAAGTAGTTGGAGGAGGAGCAGGTGTTGTTGTGGTTGTTGTTGTAGTAGTTGTTGACGTAGTCATAGCACGTTTTTCAAAAAGTGGCGCAAAATGTTGTTCCCGACCATTCCAATCACAAAAACTAATATCCCTTTCAAATCGGAAAAATCCATTCTCTCCCCAATAATTACCCCAACTATTTTTAGCAATCCAATATTTTTTGCCATTTTCTACACCATATCCAATAATCACAACAGAATGACCACCATTAGCTTGAGACATACATTCATTTTGTGTAAGACTAAAGATTCCACTAACATAATATTGAAGTGAATAAGGAAAGATAAAGTCTAAATGGAAATACAAATAAATGTAACATATTTTTAAAAATTTTTACCAAAAATTACAGGTCCTTTATTAAAAATAAAATCTTTTACAGCAGTTTCATTTTTTGGCCAAAAACCAATAGTGTCTTCAATTTTAATTTTTTCTCCAGTCGTATTTGCTTGGCATGTTCCACCCCATCCAATATACGGATAATTAGTACGGGAATGAATTCCATTATAATAAATGTAGTATAATGCCCCATGTGCCCAACCACCATTACATCCATTACTATTTGTTTCACAATCAACAAGCTCTTGTTCAGAAAGTCCTACCATTGTTCCATTATGTGTAATTGCATAATGAGCTTCAACGGC
>CABFKP010037259.1:0-15046 GCA_901779475.1 Panagrolaimus davidi
AAATGGCAAAAAAGGTCAATAACGACTGTGAAGTCCGTTTTTGAAAATATTTAATAGAAACAAAATGCCGACCATTCAAAGTGAGGCTTTTTCTTGAAACACCCTGTATTATAAAATTTGAAAAATGTTTCCAAAAGCTGTAAAACTTTTTATTTTTTATTTTAAAATTAAATAAAAACAACTAAAATCAAAAAACCATCTAAAATAAACATTTTCCACTCTCAAATTTACACGCACTTTTTTTTAAAAAAATACGTGTCATTTTTTCTTCTGCGTTTGTGCGACAATCTATTCTTTAGTCTTTTTTCTACCCCATTTGTGCATTCATTTTTTAGACGTTTTTTTTATTTCAACGATTGAAAGAATGACAGAGCTGCAGTCAACTGAAGCCGCAACTTTTCGTTTGTGATAAAAAAAGAAAAAGGGACCATCAGATTTTTTTTATATTTTATTAATGAAATGTTTGTTTCGATGGAAAAAAAAAAATAAAAAAGCAACAAGAAAAATTTTTTTGATTGATCAGAATTTATTTGAAAAACTAAAAAAGTTTGGTTTTTAACAAAAAAAATTGAAAAAAAAAATATTTTATCCATTATTTATGTATTTGAAACTGGAACATTAAAAAACGTAATATAATGTAGCAAAATATAAATTTCGCTCAATTTTTAAAAAATACTATTCGATGCAGAAAAAAATTCTGCATCTGATAGACTTAATTTCTAAGGGGGCCACGGGGGGGCCACAATACAACATTTTCAAAAAAACGTAAAAAAATACGGTTTTCTCTGATATTTTTCATTTTTTGCAGGAAAAGTAATATCCAAAAGTTGGATTTTTGGAATCTCCGTATTTTTTTACATATAATAGGATAAAAAAGTAAAATTTAAAAAAAAGGTTTATATTTCTACAGTATACCTCTCTTGCATTTTCTATTGACTGAAAAAAATGAAGGAGAACACTGGCGTTTGAGTCGCGCATGCACAATGCTACATTAAAGATGAAATTTCCTGAAACATTTTTTTTACAAATTTTTCATCGATATTTTTATCAATTGTTTCTTTCTTTCTTTAAAAAGCAATGAATGGAAAACAAAGAGTCAAGAAAAATGAATAGTCATAAAACTTTTAAACGAAAATTGTTGTTTCAATTTTTCTGAATTTTTTATACATGAAAATAAATAAAGAGGGTATTAGCCGCCCTTATAGTATTTTCAAGCTTTATTTGATGATAAAAATAAATTTTAATATTTGAGTTAATATATTTGAGTACCATAATGGAAACCAACATGTAATTTCAAATCACCACGATAACGAAGCTGAAATTATACATGAGTACGGTACACAAAATGATACAATATATTGGCTTTATGCCACAATCTCCGCTTCCTTCTTTGTACTGCTTTTATTCTTAAAAATAATTTTTTGACAGCTTTCATCTCCTTTTGGCGGGAGTGTGGAGAATGCTCTCCATGTTTCATTTTTTTACGAATTTATTAAAAACGATTCAACTATCTTTTTGCTTAAAGCTTTATTTCTTTCTAGAAAATTAATCATCTTCACTTTTTAATTGTTTTTATTTAAAACTTTGTTTCTTAATGAAAAACTGATTCAACGCTTTTTTCCAATGTTCTAAACTGATTCAGCTTTCCTCTTTAACAAACGATATAAAAGTAACCAGCTTCGCATTTGCATTTTTATTAATCTTCCATTTGTGTAAAGGACACCAAATAAAAGTTTAATTAAAGTTTTGTGGTGGTGAAAAATTCATAGAAACAAAAATAAATACAATAATTACAAAATATAATACAATACCCGTCGATACTTTAATTCCAGCACATGCGCATTTAAAATGCGTGCAACATGCAGAACAACTGGAGACTTGAAAAAGTGTCATTTTTTCAACTTTTTATTTATTAAAAAAAAGTAAAAAAAACGACACAATAAAAATCTGTTTGAAAAAACTACACTTTTTCAAGTCGCCTGTCGTTTTCCATGTTGCGCGCATTTTAAAGGCGCCTGCTCTGGAATCAAAGTATCGACGAGTATTGTAAAAACAAAAATTAAACATTAATTCTTCCCTCCAAATATTTTTTAAAACAATATCGATTTTTAACATTAATAAAAAATGATGGATAAAAAGTTTCAAAAAGTATATCATTTTTTACCCAAATAAATGTTCCATCAGAAATTAAATTTCGAAGAATTTTAATTCCTTCAGCTACAGAATAATCTGATTTAATTGTTTCAGGATGATGAAATTCAACATTAAATTGACAAATTTGTTTGTAAATTTTTTCATTTGGCATCATTTCAAATACTTCAAATTCTGCGCCTCTACCCAGACTTAGCTGCAAAGCATTTGCAGTTCCTGCGCAGAAGTTTTGCAGCTAAAAAAGCAGGCCGCTGGCAGACGTGCTTTAGAAGCTGCGCAGGAGCTGCAAAAAAGCTGCGCAGCTCCTGCAAAACAACCGAGCAGGACCTGCTTTAGCTTTGCAGCTAAAAAAGCAGGAACTGCATTTTTTTTGCAGCTGACCACTTTTTTTACACTTTTATTATTTTTTAACCTTAAATACTCCAGATTTTTGGATTATACTCAAGATCATTTGTATTATAAGCCTGTGCAACCATAAAGATCATACAAACATGAAGTAATACAAAAATTCTCGAGCATAACCGAAAAACCTGAAGCAAATGGAACTACGAACACAAAACATAGAAAAAAACCCAGCAAAAATAATAAGATGAATTCCTGCAACATACCAAACAGGAATTCTCTGAAAAACCCCAAAGATTAAAAAGCATGTAAACCCTTAAACTTACAAAAAGGGATTCCTAAAAGATAATAAAATTAAAATAATGTTAAATAACAGAAAAAAATGTATAAAGAAATGAACCCTATAACATACAAAAAAGGGATTCCTGAAAAGTGGTAATGACAAAAATATAAAATATACAGATACATATAGTACAAAGTTTTTGGGCATCTGAAAAATCCTTTTTCATCAGAAATTAACGTTACAGACTCCTGGACGTTTAACAGGAACATCTGTAAAGTTAATAAAAGATGAAAAAGCATTTAACAAATGCTTAAAACTAAATACAAAAAAAATTTGTAGCAACAAAAAGATGTGCTACAAATCCCATGTAAAAAGTTTTTGGGCATCTGAAAAATCCTTTTTCATCAGAAATTAACGTTACAGACTCCTGGACGTTTAACAGGAACATCTGTAAAGTTAATAAAAGATAAAAAAGCATTTAACAAATGCTTAAAACTAAATACAAAAAAATTTGTAGCAACAAAAAGACAAGTAAGATATCCTTAAAGTTAAAAATCATGCAAAAAACAAACTTACGTTATTCTAGAAACATTTGATTCATCAATTGATTGAAATAAAATAATTGAAAATAAAATAATTGAATAAATAATCTCTGAAATATATATTAATATGTATTTTTTATCAAAAGACTTGAAAAAAAAAATAAAAAATAAAGTTATCAACGGGAACGTTGTGCCAAACTATCTAAAAAACTTTGTTATTTTTTGGAGGATTTTTGGAGGCTTTTTTTTTATTTAATGTATTTGATATGAATTAATTTGCGGATTATGATACTTTTAAAAAAATAATTTTATTATTGAATAAGAAATTTTTTTGCAGGAGATGTTTGGAAAAAAGAGTAAAGATCTGTTAAAAGAATTTCGAGAGCTCGTACATCCGAAAGATAATGTTGCCACATCTGAGCCTCAAGCAGATGAATATCCTGAAGTGGATAATGACAGTTTTGGAGGAGAATTTGTTGATGATGATGAATACGATGGAATTCCGTATTTTGATCCGGTTGATGTTGAGCCTGTAACAGATGTACCTATGGAATCAAAATCCGTCGAAGATAAACCGCTGTATGATAATTCTCAGAACACTGTTATTGAATTTTCAATGGCAATAATGATTATTGCCCGACAAAAAAATCTCACTGATGCCTCTGTTAATTTAATATTGGATTTATTTCGAATGTTCTTGCCATCCCCCAATAGAGTTCCATCATCGTTTGAAAAAATTAAAACAATCGTAAAAACTTTGGCACCATTTGAACTTGTAAAAGAAAGTACATTATTTTGTGCTTCATGTTGTCAAGAAATCTGTGAATGTAATGCCACACAGAAATCAATGTTGGTGATTTTTGATATAAAATCACAACTGGAAGAATTATTTCGGAGTAAGATTAATTATGTAACGTTTCCCCGAAAAATGAAGCCAAATTTTAGTGTACTTTCCTGTAATGATGGAATATCGTAATAAAATGCTTTCTCAGAATATTTTAACTGATATCCATCAAACGGATTACTATAAAGAAGTTTTGGCAAAGGATCAAAATATCGTACCTTTTTCTGGATACACTGACGGTGGACGATATGCAAAAACCGGCAAATTTGAAGGGTGGCCATTAATCGCATTTCTTCTTGATCTTCCACTTAAAATCAGACACAAGTTCTCTAATGTTCTTTTTTTGGCATATTGGTATAGCCCAGCTAAACCAAATTGGGAAATGATTTTTAAAAAAATTGGCTCATTTTTTGATTTTGAATTTGAAAATCAACGCTACCGTATCAAACTGATGCAAATGATTGCCGATATTCCAGCTCGACAACATTTATTATCAATGGTCAATGTACCTGGTTATGATGTATGTTTTAACTGTGATATTCATGGAGAAATTATAAACAGAAGGTAAAATAATGTCCAAACAAAATTTTCAATAAAATCCTCAAATTACAGTATGACATATCCATATGTTGCTACTAATCCTCGCCGTTTTGAAACATTCCTCGATTACAACAGCCAAAAAAGTGGTATTAAAGGAAAGAGCCAATTAATCGAAAGATTAGAAAAATTTCCCCAAGGTGTCGTCATTGATCCGATGCATTCAGTATACCGAGGACCATTATTAGATGACTTAAAAAGATTGTTGGATGGATTCCGATTGGATCCAAATGAACGTTTATTGATAAAAATAAGTGCAAATGGGCGTACAGCTCTTGATTCATTACTTTCAACGTATGTAAATATGGAATAATATATTATAACATTTTTCTACATTTTTAGAATAAAATTCCCAAAGGAATATCAAAGAAGGAAAATTAGGCCATTAAATACTTTTGCAACTTGGAAAGCTACTGAGCTAAAATTATTTTGTTTTTATATTGTACCAGCAGTGATGCCTTATATTGCGTCCATGGAAACTAATGAAAAGCTTGGTCCTCTAATTGAATCAATCGTTATTTACACTGCCGCTATAAGAATGCTAACACAATCGAGAATAACAAAAAATATGATTACAGCGGCTGAAGAAATTCTAAATTTTTGGGCATCAAATCGAAAAAATTTATGGGGTGCATCTGCAATGACATTCAAATGTCATGAAAATCTTCATTTGCCACAACAAGTTTTAATGCACGGACCACTTTCAACGCATTCTGCATTTAGTGGAGAATCAGCTATAGGCAGAATTGGAAAATTTATTTCTTGCCTCAATATGGAAGTGTCAGTGAAACAAATTGCAGAAAGAATTAATTTTCAAAAAGTTAGTACATCATGGTTGGACAAGCATGGATCTCCTCAACTTAAAAAATATTTTAATTTTGACAGCCCTGCATTTTATTCAAATTTTAAAGCATCTGAAAATGTCGAAAATTTTTTGCTTCAACATAACATTCGAGGTCATTTGCATGCAGAAATTGTTGTTTGTGGATTTGCTATTTGTCCATATTTGAATCCAAGCAGTACAAACTGCTACATTGCAGCACTCAAAGATAATTCTCTTCGAGCTTACAAAGTTATGGCTATAATTGAAACTTCCCCAAATGAAATATCTTTATGTTGTTGTCCGTTGAAAATCAAACCGTATTCCGAGCTTATAAATGACACTGGTTTTCTTGCCAGACAGCCACTTGCTTATCAATATTGTTGTTTCACTGAAAAAAATGATTTTGAAGAAAATTATTTCGAAATTTGTAATATTCAACAATTCTTGGCCAAATATGTTTTTATGGAAGTTCCATGTTTTAATTTTTTAATTACAATGCCCCATCCCTTCGAACATAATTAATTCTGATCAAAAAAAAATTGTTTTTAATGTTTTTTCAGTTTGTTGTTTCTCAAACATAAATTTGCAAATAAATTTATGCAAAATTTTTAATAATTGATAATAATAAAAATCAAAAATACAAAAATGTTAATAAAAGAAGAAATACAATGAGTAAAACAAAATGAAACAATTAAAATATCAAAGGAGAGAAAAAGTTTTTGAATTATGCAAACTTTTATCCCTTGAATCTTATGGAAAATGAATCAAACTTTAGTGAATGACAATTGAAAAGCATGTACACCATCAATGTTATATTTTTGATAAAAAAATTTAAACATAATAATTTGGAGGTACCGAAAGATTTGAGAGGAAAGTTATTCTAAAAAGTAGGTGTACGGTATTTTGTAAAATTTTTTAGGAAATTCAAAAACATACGGTCACCGGCAAAGCCATCTTCTTCTTCATTATTTGTGACTTCTTGTTCAAGCAAATCATCATTAATTTCACTTTGATCGAACCATGTATAAGTTTCTGTAATCTCTTTCTGATGTGCTTGTTTTTCAGTTTTAAAATCTTGAGCTAAAGCTGCATTTTCATCAAACACAAATCCATCATCATATGGAATGACACCATAATTAGCAAAACCTCGATCACCATGTGCACGAGCTGTATCGACAGCATCATTGACCGATGTTCGAGCTTTTTCAATCCAAATAAGTCGATGAGCAGGAGTAAATACTTTTGAAATAACAAAATCGAGGGCTTCTGGAAAAAAGAAAAGGATTAGTAAAAAAAGGTAAACTGAAGCGTTTACTGTAAAAAGTAGTAGTGACATTATAAGAAAAAGGAAATTTTAGTTCACCCGTTCGTCTAGCTGGGCCTCTTGAATAAAATGCATTTGGTAAAAATCCCCGTTCCCATACTGTAGGACCAACAAGAAGAGTAATTAATAGACCCCCACATTTTCCTGGTTTTGAATAATTATCTTTGAAGAAGTTTTGATGCTTTAATAAAGTTCTCCGAATATCACCACGACCTTCACAAATAATTGGATCAGATAATCTTTGAAAGCCATTAATTTTATCAGTTAAAACAGCATTCACATCCAATAATGATGAAATTCGAACAGGTTTACCATTAATAATTGTTTCAAAGGCATTTTCTTTAATAACTGAAGGAACTGAAGAAGCCGAAGTTTGTGGCTTTGATTTCTTATTTTCAAGGATTAAAATACGATTTTGAAGATCACCCAAAATTGCATTATTTTTCATTTTTTCTTCTTCATGAAGAGTTTGAAGATGCTCAATACGAGCTTCAGCAACTTTTAAACGTTGATGAACATCAACATCATTCTGAAAGAAAAGAAAAGAGGTTTAAAACAACAAAAAAATTTTTATATTTTCACTTCAAAAACAATTCCATCAGCAGCTTCAGGTGATTCAATCATTGGAAGGGATTGTGCATATGCTTGAACTTCTTCCGAAGTGCCTTTAAAAAGGATTGTACCAATAATTTTCACTTTATCATCATTACTAAAATACAGTAATGCATGTGTATTTTTCGTCGCACAAAACTTACATAAATTCAATTTGTTGATTAACACCCATTTCAGATCTTTGATAAATGTCATTTCTGCAATTTAAAAAACTTTCTCGCTCTGCAGCATCAAGAATATAAATAACATTATCATTATCTGTAACCAAAAAATGCAAATCTTTAATTATTTCAGACAAATTTTGTCGTTTAGGTGTGGCCGCCGTAGCTTGAGATCGATAAATTGCAATAGCTCGAGGTCTTGAAGGTGGTGTTTCTGGCTGCTGTTGTTGTTGTTTAAATCTTGCAAAATTAATCGCTGAAAATTTATACATTTAAATATTTTTAAATGGGTTGTTCATGAAACTAACAAGGAGATTCAATTAATGTTGGTCGATCAACACTGTTTTCATTTGTCATTGCAGGAGCAGCAGCACGCCTATAAATTAACCCTGTTTTCTGCTTCAATACATTCTTTTTTCCCCTTCGAAAAAAGATTCCCCTTTAATGTTTCTGTATTGTTTCTTGAAAAAAATGGTAATGCTTTGCACCGCATCAAAATCCCAAAAAAAATTTTTTGGTTTAAACTGTTTTTAATAACCCTACTTTCTATTTGGATTTAATAAACTTTGGGATGCTTTAAACTGTGCAGTTTCCGGCGTTTTTGATTTATCATTTTCTTGCTGTCTTGGAAATTCAAATGAATTCTATAAATGCTTTTTATAAAGCTAAGAATTATAAATTTTGATATTACTTGAATAGAAGCAATGATAAACTGTTTTTCTCCTTTTTTAATTATATAATTTTGATTTAAAGATTTTTTTGTTCCATTATTAAATAAGGAATCACATTCGGTTGAATTTTCATATGCTGTAATATGAAGGGAAAGGGTGCTATTATTTTTGGAAGTCGAAGATTTTTCTTTCTTTAATTCTTTTCCATAATCATTACTTTCTATAATTGATGGTAAATTCTTTGCTGACGATTTTATCCATAAATTAGAATTCTTTGTTGTCTTTGAATCATTAATGTTTGCAAAATCTAACATTTTTGGTTGAAGCTCCAGTCATTTTTTTAAGTTAAATTAACTTTACAAAAACAGTTATCCAAAAATATTACGGATCAGCAAATAGTCATCAAAAAAAAATGACTGCAGCATTTTTGTTTCTTTACCGTAATCCAAAGCTTTTCCTTTTTCATTTGAGACACTTTTTGGAAGTTTAGAAAATATATCAGAAGACTTTTGATTTAAATTTAAACTATTAAATTGTGCATCTAAACTATCATCAAAAACAATGTTTTGCTTATTTTTAAATGGCACAGAATATTCTTTTTCTGCCATCTAAAATTATATTCAGAAAAAATATTTTAAACAATTCTGTTTACAACATTCGGAATTAATCTAATAAAAAGAAAGTCAGTTATCTATCTTTTCTTTTTTTAAGTTATCACGTAATCTGAACAGTAAATTTATGCATAAACACAAATTTTATTAAGAAATCATATCCTTGCTAAAAAAGTAATAAATCTCTTATTTATTTGACTAATGGAAAAATTTTAGGAAAAACTATTTTTCCTTTCAACTAACTTGCAATTTTTGGGATGTGTCTAAAATTACGTCATCCTTATTTTTTTGGGAACATTTTTTCGAATGGAGAATAAAATTTTCCAAAGTGAAGCATTTTTCGAAGGGGAAAAAAGAAAATTTTCAAAGAAAAAAATGACTCACTTTTTGATATATTTCAATAATGCGAAACAAAAAAGTCCGGCAATTAGAATAACTGCTATAAAAATAGCAACAACAATAGCAATTAAACTTCCACGACTGGATCCAGCATTAGTAGAGCTATCTCCAATTGGAGCAACAATTGCCAATGATTTATTAAAATAATTTCCACCAAGCGATCCAACAGAAGTAAAATTACCATAACGCGGTGGAACACCAGGTTGTGATAATAATGAAGTAAAATTACCGTAACGCGGTGGATCTTGAACTTTTGATAATAATGAGGAAAAATTTGTAAAACCCATGCTTAAAACTATACGCAAAATTATGACGGTTAACAGCAATGGATTCAATTAGGTATACGGTAATTAACGTTTAAATTCAAATAATACAGAATGGGGGAATTTTTAATTTATTTAATTTTAATAACAGACTAAATATTGTGTAGCTGCTTCTGGCGCAAAAATTTTACAAATAATTGATTAACAATAAACTAAAAATCCCATAACAAAACAAATTAAAAAGATGGGAAAGGATACATTGGAAAAGTTACACGTCACATACATTTTTTATAAAAAACAATAACAAAAACAATAAGAGCTAAAACACAAACAATATGAATCCACCAATCAAAAACAAAATCAGCAATACCATCTTTATCATATGTGTAAATTTTTGGTGCTTGTGTTGTCGGAAGAGGGGCAACAGTAAACTCAGTATGAATGAATCCATAAATTTTTGTAGGGTCTTTTGATCTTCCGCGAACAGTAACACCTCCAATAATAAGTGAATCATATTCATTAAGTGATGTAACTAAAACACCGCTTCCACCAACAGTTTTTGTCGAGCTTCCAGTGCTTCGTGAAATTGTATACGTCTAAAATGTTAAATATTTTTTAATTTTTAAGGTGGTATTTCATTACTTTAGCATTTGTTGAAGCAACAACAAATTGTTTAAATTGTTGAACAAACACAAAATTGCTTGAAGCAATTTCAGATTCAATTTGACAATTACTTAAATCAGTTGGATCACATGAACACGTATGTAAGCTATCTTTTGTGCAATTGAAATGATCCTAATAAACCATAATTTATACTTTTTATTGTCCAAAAAAGCTTACAAAATTTGATGTGCATTGATTTGCTTGAACTTGGAAACATGTTGCATTACGGTAGCAAATATATTTTGAATCCATCAAATATCTATGAAAAATATTAGCTTCAAAATAACCCATATTAATATATTTATGGCAGTCAATATTATCCCCCTTTTGTCCATGAACAGCTTTAATTTCAATAACAATACCATTTTTGGTGGCTTGTTGTAATTTTAAAAAATAAAATCGATTATTTTGATTCTTTACATTAAAATTTTTAAATTGATTTAAGATTGTTGCCGGTAAACTTTCATACATCTGTAAACAAATACAAATTAAATCAAATGTTAAAATTTGTCCGATTTTCCGGTGATAACTTCAGTGGCATAAAACAATGTATTTTTATTTAGCTTTTTGTTTTTTTGCACATTTTTTATCATAAACATTGAAAAATTAACT
The DNA here is from genome assembly GCA_901779475.1 of Panagrolaimus davidi. NCBI lineage: Eukaryota > Metazoa > Nematoda > Chromadorea > Rhabditida > Panagrolaimidae > Panagrolaimus > Panagrolaimus davidi. The sequence goes on from CABFKP010037259.1 coordinate 10,899, forward strand.
AAAAAACATTATTTATTCATATTTTATTTCTTTTTTTATAACTAAAACCTTTTTTTTAAAGGCAGCTCAAAAGCGGGAGCTGCACAGGAGCTGCCGTTGAGCTGCATTTTTCTAACAGCTGCAACCCTTTTGCAGACCCTGCGCAGCTCCTGCATTCGCGCAGCTAATCGCGCAGGACCTGCAGAATGCAGGCTTTTGAGTCTGGGAACGGCATCTCTTGAAACGATTAGCGTAGAAAAAAAAGAGAGAGAACGACAAACAAAAAATCCATCTTTCCTTTTGCACTCTCTCTCTCACTTTTTTGTTTGTTCCCGTCAAAGTTCCCTTGAACGAGAAAAGAAAAAACGCGGGAAAACGAAGAATCAAAAAAATATTATTAAATTTTTTTAGTGCCAAACTTCTTACATCATCAATTTGTTGTTCAGACGCATTTTTTTACTTTCTCCTAACTTTTTTTCAACTTTACAAAGATTTAAAATGGTTAATCTTTCTTCTCCTCCTGTAACAGATGAGCCTATTGTAAAACGTGCAAAATTTGAAACGCTAAATATTAAAGATGCTGTAAGTTTTTATTATCTTTTTCTTTACCATTTTCATATTTTAAATTTTAAGGTTCGTGAATTCAAAGTTCCATTCTTAAAGATCAACGAAAATGCAAAGGCTCCATTTCGTGGTTCTGAATTTGCTGCTGGAGCTGATCTTCATTCTGCAGAAGATTGTATTGTGCCTAAAAAAGGTGAGCTTCTTAATCTCTTATTATCTCTTAAAAGCCATCATTTTTTATGTAAATATATCGTTTCAACAGCGTTTAAAGTTGCACTCCGCAAAGGAACTTATGGTCGAGTTGCTCCACGCTCTGAATTAGCATTTAAGAATCAAACTGATATTGGCGCTGGTGTTGCTGACGAAGATTATCGTGAAGAAGTCAAAGTCTTGCTTGTCAGTTTTGGTGAAAATGATTTTAATGTTAAACAAGGTAATAAAATTGCACAACTTGTATCCCAAGAAATTTCGTCAACATCTGAAATGCCTGAACATTGAAAAGAAGTTGTTGAAGTTTTTCGTGCAAGCGAAGATATTAAAATGCCAACAAAAGATGTTGCTGGAATGATTTGTATTCAAATAAAGATAGAATTGTTCAACCTCGTCAATTTGCAAGTCTTTCAACTGGTATTCATCATGCTCTTCCTGCTTGATATTATGGTCGTGCTGCACCTTTGAACAAACTTGCTAAAGAACATTTAATTAAAATTTATGCTGGTGTTACTGATGAAGATCATGGAGGCACGTGTTCTTTTACCGTCCGGTTAAGGTGTACTAAAAATAGACAAAAATGGTGTTAAATACGAACTTTTTTCACTCTTTTTGTTGTCCTCACCTTTATAGAGCTTTGATTCGAAAAAGCTTCGGCCGAAATCTTTTTTGAGGCCTACTTTATCAGTCCAAAACATTATCACTTCGATATTCTGTCGTTATTTTTTTTCCTATCATCTTGAAAATGATGTCTTTTTTGGTGTTTTTGTTGTAGTTCAACTTCGATAACCTGTATTTCGAAAAGAAAGCATTTTTATAAAAAACCGGTTGGTAATTTTTTACTACACATGTTTGTGAATACAAAAATGCATAAGCGGGGTTTTTAACATTTACACAAAATGACTTCTATTCTTTCCTGTATTATCCATCAACGCACTGAAAAGTGCTTTTTAAACTTTGAATGCTTATAAAATAGGATTGAATGCAGTAATCAAAATTCCCGTTGGTAATTCTGTTATTCTGAGCCTGATGAGTCGAATGGATACTGCAGAATCTTTTTCTGAAGCTCCTACATGAAGTTCTATAACTTTTTGCAATTTATGTTACACATGTAGTATATCATCGTTTTTTGGTTAAGTAAAAGCTTGTCTAAGAATTTTGTATGCCCAAATGTGTTTAAAAACATGGTTTTTATCATTTTTGGTCAATTATGGACAGTTTTAATGCAAAAATCAAAAAAAAATTTTTTTCAGTTTTATCGCAAAGGGTCCCCCACGTGAAAATGGTGGAAAATCAAAAAATTTTTATTCCGGTTTTTTTGATTGCAAATGATGGAAATATGTCTATTATTACTTAATTATGTGTATTTGTGCCAAAAAATATTATAAAAAATCATTTTTGAAGCATTTTCAGCAAAAAAGTTTTTTCGGATTCTGAATCCGTCTCCAGAATCCTCAGAAGCACATGAAATCAGGGTGCACCCATCTGATATCACTCAGGGAGCTTCAAGCTACATTTTGATACCAAAATCACTTCTGTATGATGACCGTACGCAAAGTGCAAGTTAACCGGACAAAATAGGGGTAAACAAGAACGCCCTCGAGGGCGTTCTTCTTTTCAATTTTTCTGAAACACCTTTTGAAGTTAAAAAGGGTGATGGAATTGCTCAAATTTTATGTGAAAAAGTTGCATCATACACTTACGAAGAAATAAAAGAACTTTTTGAAACAACTCGTGGTGAAGGTGGCTTTGGTTCAACTGGTACTGACAAAATTGATGCTGGTGGTGATGCTATTACTACTGCTATTGGAAAAGCTTTAAAAAGATTGATGAAGATGCTCAAGAACCTTTATATGGTTCACCATTCGCCCCTGGAGCAGATGTTTATTGTTGTGAGAAAACTATCGTACATTCTGGTGGAAAAGCTTTAATTTCAACTGGTATCAATCAAACCTGGACATTATGGTCGTATTGCTCCATTGCTATTACAATCTCTCCAGATGGACATTTGTTTCAAGTTGAATATGCTCAAGAAGCTGTAAAAAGGGGTTAAAGTGTTGTATGTTTATATTCGTTTTTAGCCTTTTGCATCAACTTCCTTACTTTTTTTAATTTTAGATTACCATTAGAGGCAAAGATTGTTTTGTTCTTGGTGTTGCAAAGAAATCCATGGAAACATTGCAAGATAAAAGAACTGTTCGAAAGATTTTTAACATTGATGAACATGTTATGCTTGATTTTACTGGTTTGTTATTTACCTTTTTGACATACTATAACTTCCATTTCAGGTTCAATTGCTGATGCGCGTGTTTTAATTGATGTCGCACGTGTATAATGTCCATATCATCGTCTTAACCTTGAAGATCCTTTCCCTGTTGGATACATTGCTCTATTTATTGCAAATACTAAACAAGTAATTGATTTTTGATGTTTTTACTTTGCTTTACAAATATACTTTTTAAGCGTTATACTCAATCACCTGGTCGTCGTCCTTTTGGTCTTTCATTGCTTATTGGTGGATTTGCTTATTATGGAACTCCACTTTTAATCAAAACTGAACCATCTCGAGCATATTATGAATATCTTGCATCATCAAATGGTCGTGGAGAAAAGCCTATTCGTGAATACTTTGAAAAACATTATACAGATGATAATATTAAAAATGAAGATTCTTTCTTAAACTTGTTATTCGTTCATTATCACAAGTTGTTCAATCTGGTGCACAAAATATCGAAATATTTGTTATGAAAATTGGTAAAACTCGTAAACTTGGTCTTGAAGAAGTTGAAGCTTTGCTAAAAGTTGTTGAAGATGAAAGAGTTGCTGCTGAAGCCGAAGAAGCCGCAAAAAAAAACCAATGCAACAATAAAGCAAATAAAAATGTATATTTATATTTAATAATTTCTTGTTTTTTTATTTTCATGATGAATAATTTTTTTTTGATTAAGTAATTTGAGGGCATAACTCTGCTGAAAGAGGGAAGGGCTAAGTAGAGGTGAAGAAAAAAAAATTTGGTTGATAAAAATTTTTTGATTATGAGTTACCACGACTGATCGAAAAATAAAAAATCTCTTTGACAAAATACTTTGTCATAAAAATTTATTTTCGATTACGGTTAATCGCATAAAATAAATAAAGGTTTAAAATGTGATCCAGAAGTTTAAAACGATTCAAAAGTTTGTAAAGATGCACAGCAAAACGAATGTTGGTTTTCTAGAAAAAACCAAAAAAAATATTTTTGTTTTTTTTTGTTTTCAAAAAAGCATTTCTAAAATGCATAAATAAACAAAAATTGATTGTGAAATAGTTTTTTTGGTTAAAGCCATGTGTTGCGATCATAGAAGAAAAACTGCCAGGGTTTTGCAGGCAAAGCGCGGGAAAATGGTACAAAAAAA
>CABFKP010037268.1:0-14187 GCA_901779475.1 Panagrolaimus davidi
AGATAATGTTGATTTAAATGGTGCTTTTTTCTTTTATACGACAAAAAATGTAGTTTAATCTCTAGCTCTAATATATGCGGCTTCTTTATTTTCTCGTCACGAAAAAAAATTGTATTTTAAAAGAGCCGTCTTAAACAACAAATTTTTAAGACATGTTTTTAATGCGTTTGTTTCGATAATATAAAATATCTCCATTTTTAAGGAAATGAAAATGGTAATGTTAATGAAGAAGAAGAAGCTGTTGATAATACAATTCGCAGTGTTGTGAACCATCCTGGTAATTTTATTTGTTTCGTTTCTGTGTATTTAAAGACTTTAATTTCTTCGAAAAAACAAAAGATTTAAATTTGTAATTGTTAAAATATTGTCTTAATTTTAGAAATTGCTGATCCAGCAACACAATCGATTACTCAACTTGAAGTATTGACGTCTTCCAAAAATAAAGATGTGATTGTTGATGGAGGGCATATTTATAACTTGGTTCGAATACATGAAACAAAAACATTAGGATGGAGAAAATACTGGCGATGCTATCTTGACGAATCTTGCAGTGCCACAATAATTACAAACTTAAATGATGAATTACAAAGTCGAGGACAATTGCCGCATACACATGAACCTGCACCATTAGAAGTAAGATTTTATGAAAAAAATTTTATCTTAAATAAAAAATAAATTACAACCTTCTCCTCCTTTAAAAGAATAGTAAATTAAATGTTATTTTTAGGTTGAAAAGCGTCGATTATTGTATAAGCTTAAACGTCGTGCTGCAGATACGGAAGAATCGACTTCTCAAATTGTAACCTCTATTCGATCATCAGCTCCTGATCCCCTTCTTATCATGCTGCCTTCACAAGAATTATTATGTCAAAAAGTTCAACGTCAAAGAAGACGTGAACGTGGAATAATTAGTGATTCGACAATTGATTTTGAAATTCCTGAACATCTTAAAGTTTTCGAGAGGACAAATGATCAGTTTGAAAAAGAATTTGTTCAATTTGTTTTATATGATTCATATGACGTTGAAATGGATGAAGAAAATGATTTTATTCCGGAAAATGAAGGCAGTGATATAAATGATGAAAATTTAAATGAATCAGCTGGGCCTGATGAAGAAGAGGAAGAAGAAGATCGTTTTAAAAAGCCAAGAATTATCATCATGGGAACATCAGAAGGTTTAGCTTTATTACGAAGAGGTAATAGATGGTATGGTGATGGGACTTTCGATGTTTCACCAACTGAATTTAATCAAGTTTTTACACTGCATGCAAATTTCGATGAATCAAAGTAAATAATTTTTTAAACTTAAAATCATTAAATCGTAGTTATTAATTTTAGAACGACTGTGCCATGCTTATATATTTTGTTAGAAAGAAAGACCAAAGAAGCATTTAAAAGAATGTTTATCAAAATTAAAGAATTAGTTGGGCTTGGTATTACTCCTGAACATTATATGTGCGACTTTGAAAAAGCACAGATGAATGGATTCCATTTTGTTTACCCTGGTGTGCAAATTACAGGATGTAATTTTCATCTTTCTGATAGTGTCCGGCGAAAAGCTTCTGCATTGGGCCTTAAAGAAATTATTGGAGAAAATTATCAAATCAATATGCATTATAAATATATTCGTGCTATGGCATTTGTTCCAGCAAATGATATTCGAGCTGTATGGCAAATTNTGCACCAAAATTAAATCGACCTCTTCGTCCACTTGCTGAATATTTTGAAAAAGTGTATGTTGGAACAAATACTGGAGCTCCACAATTTCATCCAAAAAGATGGAGCGTATATCAACGTTGTTTGGAAAATGATGCCAAATGTAACAATTCAGTAGAAGCATATCATGGTGGATTAGCGAAATTCTTTGCTGTTTCAAAGCCTTCTCCTTTAACTTTTATCTCAAAGCTTAAAGCTTATCATGGCAAAGTTTTAGCAGATATTGTTCAACTTCGAATTGGTAAAAATCCTCGTCAAAAACAAAGGAAAGAATGGAAAGAAAATGATGCCAATAAAAGAAATATTGTTTTGAAATATCATAATCAACGTGATAAATTCCAATTTATTAAAGATATTGCCGCAACTTTAGCATAAAAATATTTTGATATTATTTTGTTGTGTTTCATCGTTATATTGATATTGTAAATGTATCTTGATATAATTTGAAGAATTACAATAAAATATATAAGTCCATAAAATTTAATGTCATCCGTTCATTTTTCTGATTGTTAGAGGAAAAATTCTGTTAGAGGAAAAATTCTGTTAGAGGAAATTTTTCATTAGAGTAAATGGGTATTAGAGGAAATGATTATTAGAGTAAATGGGTATTAGAGGAAATGATTATTAGAGGAAATCATTGTTAGAGGAAATCATTATTAGAGGAAAATTTTTGTTAGAGGAAATGTTTATTAGAGGAAAAGCATTGTCGCCGAATTTTTTAAAATAAACTTTTTCATTTGCATTTTATTACATTCTAAAGTTCAAGCACTTTTTACACTATTATCCATGAGGTCATAGGTTTTTGGGCTAAAATCACTTTGATTTTTTCTGATAAGAAAAAAGGGGGAGGTAAAGTGTAGCGGAACTGTAGGAATTTGTACTTAAAAGTGGGCAAAAAATAAAGTCATGCACTTTAACATGGACATTACTCATTTGTATTTTGCATACTGCCTGTTTCTCTTTTAAGGATTTTCATTAAATAAAATAATTTAACTATTTATAGAAACTAAATTGTTCAAGTAATAAAAAATCTCAAGTCAGGAAAAAAATAAGTCTTTAACAAGCTTATAGTGGAATGATCAATTTAAAAAGATAATTATTACAACATTTTAAACCCTGAACAAAAAACTATTGTAATAATAATTACTTTTCAATTTTGAAAAAGATTTTAAAAATTATCCATTAATATTGTATGGATGCCTTGTGAAAAAGCAGAGCCTATTTATTTAAGTTGTGGTTTTATTTTTAAAAACTTATAACTTTTGGTGAAACTTTAAATTTAAAAAAAATATTGTAAAATATTCAAAAAAAGTGAACACCTTGAACGACAGATAATTTAGTTACAAAAACATTTCTTTCATTATTAGCTGCAACAAAGACGCAAACACTTGTTAAAATAAAAGAAAAGACAAAAAAGCAGTTTTGTTTCAATGAATAATAAAATTTGTCATCGAAAAAAACTGAAAACTTTTGAAGAAAAAATAATGGTTGTCGTTTCTTTTTATAGCGCGAAAAGAAAAATCTGTTTTTGAATTTATTGTAAAAAATATTCTCTGCAACAAAAAACTTTTATCATTGCATTTGCGCATTTTTCAGGTAATAAAATATTTATTTTTGATTATCCATTTCTTAATATTTCATTAATATCTTAGTTGTATTTTAAATTGTTGATTGGAAATTAAAACAAAATACATATTCTAATGTTCTAGAAAATTTCATGTGTGCAATACATCCTTTTTGTTTTGTCCAAATTCAAAAGAGATAACGACAAAATCTTTTTATACAAATAGTTTTTCACAAAAATTCGATAGAATTTGGTTGAAATATGTAAAACAAATTTTTCAGGAATAAAATTTAATCAAAAGTGTTTCCGGTCTTTTTTACAATTGTAAGGGATGTAGCTAATATCCTTTCTTGTGCCATTAAAAAAAGCGGTACAAATTTAAAACATTTTTTGACAAAAAGCCACTGCCATAATTATAAATTCTTTTTTTTGTGTTTACATTTTGGAAGTACTTTATTAGTATTGGTTTAAATTTGAATAAAGCTGAAGGCAGGGAACAAGTGATCCATTTTTATTTTCGTTGAAGTGTGACGAAATTGTTTAAATTTACAATTCAAAAAAACTTAAAATATTCAAATAATTGAGCAAAATCAAAGAATTTTAATTACAAAAAAAATGTAATGCAAACATTTCTAAAAAAAACAAGAAAAACTGGTTTTTTGAACGAAAAAACAGAAAAACCTTTCTTCTTTTCAAATTTTAAAAAGTCGGAGTCGTCTCTTTCAACAGCGCAAAAAAAGCAAACCAATTTTTTTTGTATACAGCAATTTGCTTAAAGTGTTGTAAAAATTATTGAACAAAAAAATCAATACGTCACATTTGCCCTTTTTTCAGCTGCAGAAAATGTTTATTCTATATATAATTTATTTATTTAATGGTTTTATTCTTTTTTTATATTTAATAAATTTCATGGTGATTTTTGTTGAGATACAAATTTTTGAAATACTTTTATTGACAAAGTAAATTTTCTTAAGTTAGGTGAACTTATTTCTCAAAAACGATGAATACCATCCATTATTAAAAAAACTGATATCGTTTGTTTCATTCATTTTGTTGATTATATACTTTTGAAATATAACAGAGCCATTAATAATTAATTTTAAATTTGACAAATGTTGTTGATTTTACAAGAAAAAAATGATACGATGAAAATATTTAATCATTCAATACCGTTTTTATAATAATTTCTTCATTTTCGAAATGTGTAATTAAAATATAAAATTAAGCCATTAATATTGGTTGCACCAATATTTTACGATTTGTATAATTTTTTTTAATTTTCGTTTCCTTTTTTAAAACTTAAAACTTTTGAAAATTTTTGAACATGCTTTAACTTTTGATTCAAAAAAGTGTAAAATATTCAAAACATAGAATATCGGGAAAAACAAAGAATTATAATTTCAAAAACATTTTCCTGTCTTTTTCGGCAGCGTTGTTGCAAACACTTTTGGAAAAAAACATGAAGAAAAAAATACAAAGAAAAAATATTTATTTTGCTGAAAAAAAAATCAATCAATGAAACAAAAACTCACTGCTTTTGAAATTTAAAAGACCAGTGTTTTCTCTCTTTCTGAACAGCGAAAACGAATTTCGTCATTTTTCTTCTTTTTATCTTCAGTTGTAAAAAAATTGTCGCCATAAAACTCAAAAAAATTGCAGTGAAAAATCTAAAACACCCATTTGTTTTTAATTTTTAAAGACTGAAGATTTTTTTAAATTAAGATTTTGTAAAATTTAATAAAATTAATAAATTTGTTTTAATTTACAATTCCAAGAAATATAAAATGTTTAAATAATAGAAAAAAACATAAATAATAATTACGAAAATATTGCTTCTATTTTCAAAGTGAGTTTATTGCAAACTTTTTGGGAAAAAGAGAGAAAAATGCAAAGAAAAAAATTATTTTGCATCGATTGAAATTCATCAATAAAAATAACGTTTTAAAAAAACATAGGGAAAAAGTAATAAAATGAGGCGGATAATATTGGGAAAATGTTTTAGAAAGAGGAGCAGCTCTCAAATGCTAATTTAATTACGATTATTATTTTGAGATAACAAAAATAATACTAGAATTTTGAGATTTAACCAAAAATGTTAGTCGATAAAATGATAAAACATCAGACCGAAAATTCTTAGATATAATAAAAAGTACCACAACATTCGAGTAATGTTGAAACATAAAAGCTATTAATCCAATAATCAAAGTCATATTTTCTTCAAACAACAACGAAATTGGATTTAAAATATAAAAAGTATAAAAAATTAATTGAAAAACTGTTGAAAGAATCGCCTGAATAATTAGCCGACGTTCAACATTTCCTGTAAGAAACTGTGCACCTGATATTTTGGATACTATATAAGAAGCAATGACAATAAAAAGAGTAAGAAAACTGAAAAAAATGTTTGAATAAAATGCGAGATTTGTACTTTGTAGGGTTTGTTCAAAACATTCTGGATCGTAGTAGTGGATTTTGCAATATGGATCTGTGAGAGTGTAACCGTTGATGAGGAATGGGTAAATTAAGACGATAATTACGGAAGGAATTTGTTTGTTTTTCCATATCTGAAAACTTCTTTTTCTTAAATGGTACTGTATTTTTTGACGAAAAAAACGAAAATCGAAATCAAAAAAGGGGTTTATTTTCCAAAAACTGATAACCAAAATTTTGGCAAAAATGTCCTGGAGCGTCATCAAGTATTTTCGTTTTTTTGGAAAGTAAAAAAAAAATTATGAGGTGACAATTTTACCGAAATCGTTCATGGAAAATGAGTCAGCCGATTGAACATGGTTTTGTTCAACGAAAACTTTCAATGGTAAACCCATACCTTATCATGCTTCAATGGCACTCCAATAGCAGTACACCGATAAATTCCAATAAAAAGATTCCAAAACCCATTGAAAAACAAAAAATACCAATCACAACAGTATGCCACAAATTTAAATCCCTCAGAAAACGACCCAAATACATCAAATAACAAAAATGCAAATTCATAAATAAAGGATATCAAATATCCGACTGTAAGCAAAACATAATAAACAGACGACCAAATTTGATTTTTAATATAAAATTGACGAAAGAAAAATATTATTAATAACATTTCAAAAATTAAACATGTGTATGCAAATATTGCAACATACCAATATAGGGCAGATCTTTCAAGGGTAATTTGAGGTTCTTCTTCTTCTAGTGAAGGAATGGAATCTGTGATATTAGCAAAATTTTCTTCTGTTGACATTTTTTGAATGAAAAAAAAAATTAAAAGAAATAAAATATAGTTAAGCTCGCAAGTTTATTTTTAACTTTAAAATGTTTTGCATCTATTTTTACAACTTTTCAAAAGTCACAAAACCACCTGCTTATTTTTTGTTTCTTATGTTGAAAGTTCTTTAAAATGTTAACATTGAAAGTTTGACGTTGATAGTTGCATATGAAATATTGGAATAAATATGAATAAATCTTTCTTTTTATTTTAACCTTTTGAATCCAGATTAATGGAAAACACAAAAATAAGTTTCAGTGTTCTTAGGCAGCTGCTATGACAATTATAGCTTTTTCAGAAACTCATAAAATCAGTAAAAATTAAATGAAAAAAGTGATTTGCAAATAATGTGTAATAAAATTTTATTTAATAACTTTTGCTTTTTTTAAATTAAAACACTTGCTTTTTTATGAAAGATTACAATAAAAAAATGTTCAAAACGAGAGTTGTTCATTTCCCGGGAAATGGCATGAAAATGCACAGTTTTGGGGTTGCAAACGGAAATTCTGGCGAATTTTTAAAGTTTGTCACTTGTTGACCAAAACACTTGATTTTTTGAAAAAAGTCCAAAAAGCGAGAAACTTTAAAAATTCGCCAGAATTATCGTTTGCAACCCCCAATAACCAAACTTCCCATGCTTATACAAATATGTTAGGACTATAAAAGATGCCTGGCGGTTAAATAATACATCTCCGGGGAACAGAGTTGGATGCCCCGCAATAATCCCAAAAACAAGGAAAATGCGTTTTTTAAAATTTTCATTAGAAATCCAGAATTGTATTATACGATTCCAGAAGTTCCTCAAATCTTCTACTGCACCTGTGGAACAATTCAAGAAAGAAAATTTATTTTTAAATCCACAGAAAAAGCCACACTGATTTTTTGAAATTAGTGACTCAAAACTTTTGGACACGAAATTTTTGAATTTCCGCCATAATTTTTTGTTGTGAGATGATACAGGTAGCCAAGGGGCTGTAACATAGTTCCCATGTAGGGCTGCAAAAGTTGTATAGGGTTCGGAAATTCCTCCACACACCAAAAAGTTATCCTCAATTAACAAAGTGATTGAAAACTTTTGATATTTTTCTAAAAATTTTCTCAGTGGTCCTACACACAATTGTTTTTAATTTACCGGCAAATTTACCACCGAGCAACCCTAGGAAAGATCGAATCCCGTCGATGTTTAACAAAAATTAAATATACAAAAAAGATTAAAAATAATTTATTGAAAAATGCTGCAAAAATAAATGCATTTTATTAATCGTAATATTTGTGGTAGAAAAATTATTATGCGATTTTTGCAAACATTTTTTGTTTTTTTCTGCACAATGTGTATTATTTTAATTATTAAAATGTTGTTAATCAAGAACATTTAATGAAATTTCTTTAATCAGTTAAATCAATTTCAGTTTTAATTAAATATTCATATCATTGCTATAAACTATTATGTTACGTTTAAAAAAAAAAGAATAACTTGATGTTTTCATGAAAGGAAGAAATTCTTCCTTTCTTGAAAAAATGAAGTTATTCTATGTTTTGTGAAAAAAGGATTTGAGTCAAATTCAACTAATCGGTCGGCAATTGTAGAAAATTCACCTGTTGGTTATTTAACATTTAAAAAGGATTAAAGCAGGTGTTAATTTATGCGATACCAAATTTTTCTTTTTTTTTTCATTTTTTCGATTTCAAGTTGAAAAAAAAAACAAAAAAAATGAGTTTATTTTCTGTTGAAAAATGGGCAGAATTTCATGCTGACAACCTTTATCATTCAGAATATCAAAAATATCTTGGATGGTTTACCGAAATTACATTTGTGCTGTCATGTCTTTTGTACGGATTTACAGCGTATATAATTCTTACTAAATCTCCAAAACAAATGGGAGCTTTTAAATATACTGTTTTTTCACAGCTTACTTTTAATATGTTATACAAAACTTTAATGTTTATTTATAATCCAATATTTCATTTTCCAATTATCGCAGTAAGCTTCAATCGAAGCTATTTATTTTCAAAAGCTTTGGTAGTTGCCTTTTTTGGATGTTCATATTTTGTTATTGTTGCCGCTGCATTCTCTCTTCTTTTTTCTGTTGTTACAAGGCTTTTTGCAGCTTTTAGTACAAATTTTAATCTTAGATATGGAATTGCAGTTGCATGTGGGCTGACTTTTATTGCTTGGACGTCAATTATCAGTTTGTTTTTTAAAGCAGCCATGCTTAACTAAATTAAAAATAAAAAAGGAATTTTTAAAAAGTTTGTAAAAATAAAACTAAAAAGAGTTGAAACGAAAGCCGTTTTTTAAGGCTCCCCAGACATGACGTAAGAATTATGTCTGGTATCCAAATTTTTCAAAAACATTTTTAAAGCTTATCGAATACTCTCCTAAACGAGGATGTTGGAAAAAATTTTGGGCTAAAAAGAGCACTTGTTGAATTGAAAGCAAAGAAAAAATTTATTTTTACACGCCGATGTTTAATTAACACCAAAGTTGGAAAAAAATTTTCATTTTTTGTTATTTTTTTTTTGCTGGAAGAAAGCAAAAACAGAAAAAACGTTTTTTTCACGTGAGCATCTAAAATTCAACTATTTTTAACATAAAAGCCTCTCTTGAAAACTGCCATCTAAAAATTATGGCATTTAAAACCTTTCCTTTTCAAAAAAATATAGTTAACAGTGAAGTAGGAAAAGGGGAAGGGCGCGGAGAGAAATTCTAAAAGTGCGGGGTGTGTTTTTTGGGTTTTGTGGGTAAAAAAGAGAATTTTTTTTACTTCATTGATAATTAAGCACTTTTTTCATTTTATTTTAATACTTTATATTAATTTTTAGTCCCAATGTTTTTGATTTCATTTTTGAAGCTTCATGGAATTCGTTGGAGAAAGCCGTACCAGCACTACTTGAACTTCGAAGACAACTACCAAATACGATTGTAACAAATCCAAATTTGTTTGATCATTTATTAACTCCTTGTTCTGTAATTGCAAGTTTTTGGATTGTCAGCTATGGAGTAATTTTTATTGCATTAAATATTATATTTATAATTCAATTAAGAAAAATAAAAAAGATTGTATCAAGTGCAACTTATAGCTTGCAAAAGATGCTGCACACGTAAGTGATATAAATTGATTTTTTTGTCCGAAAAGAAAAAAATGTGTAACACGCGGAGTTTTTGGCAAAAAAAAATCACATTTTGCCAAAGAATCCATGCAACTACCTCCTTCTCCAAATTAAAGCCATGGATTATGTTGTAATTCTCTCTTTTTCAGATCTTTAATTATACAAACAATAAATATGTTTATATTTTGTCTTATCCCGGCAGGCATTATTTTCGGTTCATTAATTTTTCAGCTTTCTTACGGCAGCTGGATTTCAAACTTTCAAATTCCATTTTCATCTTTACATTTAATTGTCGATGCTCCATTACTAATTTACTCTGTTAAACCATATCGAAATTTTGTTTTAAAGTATGTCTCGAACCGGGAGCACAGCATTCCAGTGATTCATTTATCGACTCAACACGTCTGAATCAAGGCGAAATTTTTTTTCCTTTCTCCAAACCCTTTTTAGCCGCCCAATTAACTCAATTGAATGCGAGCCAGGTTAAGACGCAAAATGAACGAAAAGGTTCAATGCCGGTCGAGCGCCAGTCGAGTACAAAAAAGTTCAGTTTGTCAGATGTTGTTAGAAAAAAAAATTATTAATTGATTGCAATTAAAAAAATTATTGACAAACAAAAAAAAATTATTTCTTACATTGTGTCTGCTTTTTTTCATCATTATTGAATAATGAAACAATGAATTTAAAAGCAATATTGAACAAAAGTGTAACGATTTGTCTATATCTTTAAAAGACGTCATTATATTTAAAAACAATTTTTTTAATATTGGCCAAATATGGATGTTTTAAATAAATTATTTATAAAAAGTTTATTTATTTCAAGATTAAATGAATTTGCAGAAAACATTAAATCTAGAACCAGAGATAAAATATTCAAATTACTGAGAATATTCAGTAAAGATTTAAGTAAAAAAGCGTCTCTTTCATATAATATAAGACATCTACTTTTTTTAAAGGAGAGTGTCATCTCTTTCAACAGCGGAAAAAAGAAAAATTTATTTTTGTTTTTCCTGCTTTTGCTTTAAATGTTGAAAAAATTGTCAACTAAAAAAACACAAATTTGCTCATTTTGAAAATGCTCAAAATTGGTGATTTTTGTATTTATAGAAAAAAATCCGTTTTCGGTTTCTTTAAATATTTTATAAATAATGTATTTTTTCATGTAAATTTTTTTAAAGACATTAATAGCATTTTACAAATTTAAATGTTAAACGGTAATTTTTTAATGAATATACCAGAAGAATTCATTATTAAAAAAATTATACCGTTTATTTATTTATTTACTTCTTAAAAAAAGAAATACAAATATTTACATGGCATAAACAAAAATTCATAAAACATCGATCACTTGAAAACACGTGTTCTTTTACCGTCCGGTTAAGGTGCACTTGACATAAAATGATGCAAAATAGCATAATAATAATTAGAAACCATATCCCAGTTGATTTTAAGTCATTTTATGAAGGTGCCGTAAAAAATGAAAAATGCCGAAAAATGACGTAAATTTGCATTTTTTGCACCGAAATTGTATGATGTATTAAAGATTTCGAAAAATGCTTCGGTGAATATGAAGTACTAACTGTTAGCAAACTTTTAGTAATGACAACTTTTAGATATCACTAAAATTTACGATTTGGTATCAACTTGAAAATAGACAAAAATGGTGTTGAATATGAACTTTTTTCACTCATTTTGTTGTCCTGACATTTATAGAGCTTGGACTCGAAAACGCTTCGGCCAAAATCTTTTTTTTAAAGAATTTTTCTTGGTAAAAATGCAAGAAATTCAAAAATTGGTTTTTAAATAAAATTATCAGCATTTTTAATGACTTACATCTGTAAAACACATCCGTAATAATATTAATTTTGAAAAATGTTGCTAATTTATGTAAAAGAAGATCCGCTGTTACAATAATTCCTTTTATTTCTGAAAGGAGTAAATTGATTTCAGAAATAATTCATTAATATTGGATTTAATTCTATCAAATGATGTATTAAAATCTTGATTTTGATTTTTAAAATATTTAAAGCTTAAGAAAACTATTTGCTAAAAATATTAATTCAACAACTGTTTTACAATATTCAAATAATTAAAAATCGTGAAGAACACAGAATTATAGTTTTTAAAACATTTCTTTCTTTTTTGTTGCACCGTTTTTGCAAAGACAAAAAAGTATAGAAAAAGTAATTGTTTCGTTGAAAAACAAAATCAATCTTCAAAACAAATTGGCCCCTTTTGAAATCTAAAAGATTAATCGTGTTTCTCTCTTTTGAACGAAAAGGATAGTATTTTTATGGAACTGTTTCTTTTTGCTTTGCTTGAAGAAAAACATTTTTTCAAACACTCGTTTAAAAAGTGTCTCAAGTCATTCATTAAAGCATTTAAGTTTTTACCTTTCAAAAAAACCTTGAAAACCAGCTAAAGACAATTTAATATTTCTATTATCATATTTTTGCCTTTCATGAAAAAATTACCTGATTTAAAACTATTTTTCAAATGTAATTCTTAAAGCAATAGATGAAACTGTTTTCACATTTTTGTAATAGAATTAATGGTTAAACGAAGTAGTGAAAGTGTAGAATCAAAAAGTTGTTATGTTTCAAGTAAAAGCTAAAAGTGTAAAAAAATAAAAGGTTTTGTAATAATTTATTTCATTTTCAAAAGGTGTATTTATTTTGAAAAAATAATCCATTACTATTGTGCCCTCCAATTATCAATAAATGAATTTTATAACCTTTGATTTTAATTGAAAATCTTAATGACAAAAGAACCAATTTTAGCAGTTTCATATAATTTTAAAATATTCAAAAAATTAAGCATTGTGAAGTTTTAATTAAAATATCAACAGTTCTTCTTTTTTGCAGTTGAAAAAAAATATGGCAAAGAAAAAGCAGTTTTTTCGTTGAAAACTTATATCTGCGAAAAAAAAGATGACTGCTTTTTTGAAGTGAAAAGACAATTGTTGTCTTTTTTACATCACCGAAAGAAAAGCCGACTTTAAAAAAATATTGAAATTGAAATTTTTGCCGTTGTTCATATCTGGTTTTTCCATTGCAAAAACGGTTGTTTTCAACACACACAAAAAAGCACATTTTCCTTTTTAAATATTGAAAATCATTTCTTTTTGTCTTTGATCTAAATAGTGCTTTTTGTGAATCATCGATTGTTTGTAACAAAATAAATAATAAACGAAGGGTTTTTAATTGAAGATTATTATCAATTTTCTGTTGAAACTTTACTTTATCTGCTCTGTAAATATGAAATAGAATTGGATTCAACATTTGATATGGATCAACTTGTTACTTCAATTACAAACCTTTTCATTGGTGGAACTGAAACAACTTCAACGACACTTCGATGGGCATCTATATTTATGATTGAAAATCCTGATATCCTTCAAAAATGCCAATCGGAAATTGATGAATATATTGAAAGTGCAAATATTTCAACAGAAATGATTCAAATGACTGATAAACCATTTTTGCCATATCTTCAAGCAACAATCCTTGAAATTCAAAGATGTGCAAATATTGCTACTTTGGGTGGTTCAACAATGCATCGAAATTTACAGGCAACAACTTTAGCCGGATATAATATTCCAAAAGATACATATATTGCTGCAAACTTTTATTCTGTACATGTTGATGACCGATCCTTCCCAGATCCGGATAAATTCGATCCAACAAGATTTTTATCAGAGGATTTTAAATCTGTTCAACGACATCCAGCATATATTCCATTTTCAATTGGAAAAAAATCTTGTCCTGGTGAAGCTTTAGCAAATATGGAACTCTTTTTATTTATTTCAAATTTTATTCGCAGATATAATTTTTATGTCCCAAATCAAAAATCCCAAATTAATTCAAAATCTTTTTATACAACTTCTTTAACTCGTGCACCATATGATTATCAAATATCTTTTATTAATCGAAATGATAATAACAATAACAATAATAATAATAAAATCCCTGTTGCTGCTTAATTAAATGTTTTTTTATTTATATTTATATCCGGGATGCAATTTAGTACATTCTTTAGTTACTTCTATAGCAGACGAAGATATTCCACTTGCTGAATCTTTTGGATTATCATCGCATGGCGAAATTATGAACAAAATATATCAAAGCATATGTACTCCAAGATCCATGATATTGTAAAATATATAAAATTCGTCCAATATAGTTCAAATAAGTGTTAGAAAAGCATCCTTGAGCAATATCTGAAAGATAAAAATATTAATAGATGATTAAAAAGAAAGAAGAAACTTACCTGCTCGATTTTTGATACATTGATCGCCTGCTTCTCCAACATTGAAGATTTTCAACAACATTCAATTTTGAGACATAATACACATGTTTTAGCTCATTTTTTAGCTAGATATACATGTTAGCTTGCTTGTTAATGCTTTTTAGTAATACATAAGGCAATATTAACTGATTCTGCGATATTTTACTCCAGCATGATTTTTCGAAAAACCGCTATACTGATTTTTATGACAAAAGCTAACTACCAACCATTTTTGAGGTCGCTAGAA
>CABFKP010037285.1:0-14155 GCA_901779475.1 Panagrolaimus davidi
ACATTAAAATCACGAAGTCTGTCATATAAAATTAATTTTGGAAATTCATTCAAAGTTAAGAATGCATTTGGTTCATCAACAAGTGAAGAGATGGCACCTTCCAAATGTAGTTCCATTAATTCAAAAATACGATTACGCATTCGTTTATGCGGAATTTCTCCATGGATTTCAGACACCTAAAATAACCATTCTTTAAAAAACAATCACAACAAAATTAAACTTACTTGATCAAGAATATTAATTAATGGTTTATTTAATGCAACCTGTGACGCTATGGGCGGATCGACTGATGTCGATAGTAAGAGTAGGACCATCAGGACGAACAGGACAAGCAGGATGATCAGGACGAGCAGGATGATCAGGACGAGTATAAAAGTGCTGACTTTAGAAAGTGGCTCCTTGCCCCGGGAGCTATAACATTATTGGTAGCAGCGAGCTTGGAGACGTCCAGCCGCTTTCTTTCAAAAGATTTTATCGTTCCTTTTTTTCATTTGAAACTAAAAAAGTGTCATTTTTATGTTGAAAATTTGCTCTTAAGCAGTCGTTTATCAGTTCTTGTCGTTTAAAAAGAATACGTTTGAAAATAAAAATAAAATAAAAATTTATCATTTTTTTAAAATAAAAAAATTTTTTTTCTTGATTGTCATTGAAAATAATTAATTTTCGTACTGGGGGATCACCCCTTACCCCCAAAAGTTTATTTTTTCTCTAGTGCTACTGTTAAAAGTAGTACACAAAGCTTTTTTTTTAGTGCTACTGTTAAAAGTAGTACACAATAATTTTTTTTCATTTTATCCTCATATTTCTTTTACATTTTTCGTTGCGTGCTACTGGTAAAAGTAGCCGACATTTTTTTATATCATCTTTGTTCTTGTAATTTCTGCATTTCCAAAATTTCTTCTTTTGCTTTCTTTCTTTAAAATTGTATCATTTTTGTGTTACTGGTAAAAGTAACATTTATTGCTATTTCGCCTCATTATCATTCTTGCTCGGATTGCCCTTTTGGCGTCTAACATTTTTTCTCCTGTCTTTTATTCCTCGTAAAAGGGATATTATTTTTCTTATTAGAAAACAAAAATCAAAAAAAAAATATATATCTAAAATTTATCGTGCATTGTTTTCTTTAAATTTCTTTTCGTATTCATTTTGTAATATTATCACTGCTGACAAAAGTGATAATATTAAACTCAGATTTAAGTCTATCCTTCTTGAAAAAGAGGAAGACGAAAACAAAAAAAAAAGTGAAGCAAAGCCAAGGTGGCAATCGGTTAAAAAAAACTCCACAAAAATGAGCGATTCGGAAGAGTCTTCTGTCTTTGACAGCGTAACACCAACTTTGGCTGCGGTAATAATACCGGACTGCAAAAGAGCCATAGATATTGCCGATGCACTCAAGTCTATAAAAGATGGAGTTGTGAAAATGGAGGATAAAAACAAGAGAGATATCAGAAAGATTAGAAGGGACTTGGATAAATTATTAAATGCAGGGGATGCAGCAGCTGACACAAGCATCGAGGAACTAGAAAAGGTTAAACAACTGTTAAATGATTTAAAAACGAAAACTGAAGGTGATATTTCGTTGATAAATGATGACATTCAAGACCTAAAAGACTTAGAATTACATGGAATTAATAGAGACCTTAACGAATTTAAAGTAAAAACAGAAGGAGAGGTTACAGTAATAAATAAAGAAATTCAAGAATTAAAAGAGACACAATCAGACGGGATTAACACTGATTTTAACGAATTCAAAACAAAGACTGAAAGAGACATTATATCATTAAATCATGACATTCAGGAATTCAAAGAGTTGCAAGTAGAAAGAATAAATACAGAACATAATGAATTAAAGGCAAAAACAGAGGGAGATATTACATCGTTAAATGAAATTATCGAGGACTTAAAAAGTAAATTAATGGATACAAATACAGTAATTGAACAGTTGAAGCAAAAATTTGAAACAGAAGTGCAAAGTACATTGAACAGGATAAAGTTTAATAATGCTTACACAATCACTACCCCTATGACGGAATTACAACAAATATGTGAAAACAGGGATCAAGATTACAGCTTTGGAAGCGGATATAAACCGGAAGAAAGAAAAGACATAAACACAATCGAAAGGGAAAATATCTTTTACAATAAATCACAAGAGCAATGGAATGCAAGACGACAAGCTTTAACAACAAATTGTTTAAACTTGTCTTTCGGTGATAAAAGGAATGATGACATAAATAAAATAACGGAAAGGGAAAATATTTTTTACAATAAATCACAAGAGCAATGGAATGCAAGACGACAAGCCTTAACAACAAATGGTTTAAACTCTCTTTTTGGTGATAGAAGCGATGATAATATAAGTCAAAATCGAACAAATCTTTGGGGGGATAATAAAAATAATTCTAAACAAAAGGAAAGCAATGAGTCAGCGGAACCAACTGATGAGAATAATGAAGAAGAGGCTGAGGTTGAAGCGTCGGCAGACGATTCCATAATGGTACTAGAGAGTGATAGTGCGGGAATTCGACCAGTACCATTTAGAGGAGACGGTACGGTAGCTATTTCGGAATTTTTAACAAAGTATGATGATTATATCATAACAATAGGAGCCAATTGGACCGATCAACAAAAAGCACAGCGTATCAGAGGATTTCTTGCAGATAGAGCAAGGGAGGTCTATGAACAAATAGAAGATAAAAATAATTATGAGGCGGTAAAAAGTCATCTTATTAAACAATTCCAAACAAAAAGAATGATGGAAAAGGCATTGTCAAGGTTAATGATTATGAGTCAAGGACCATCCGAATCGGTATTAGAGTTTGCAAACAGACTTACAAAAATAGTAAAGCAGGTAACAGCGGGTAAAAATGAGGAGGAATATAAAGAAAGACTCTTAATGGAATTTTGTAATAAAATAACTTTGGATTATAGACATTTAGTAAGAGGACATAATCCAAATACATTTGAGAAGGCACTAGATTTGGCAGAACAATATGAGGTCGATCTGGCCCACGCAGATTCGGTTCGCCAAAGCGGCAACAGTTCTACAGTAAATGTTCAGGAAGAAAATCCAATGAAAAAGCAAAGGGAATTAATGAATCGACAAAATTGGCAGCAAGATCAGACATTAATATGTAACTATTGCGGACAAAAAGGACATATGTCGAATGCTTGTTGGTCAAACCCTCAAGCACAACCAACACCGCCACAAAATAGGCAAAATATAAATTTTGGGAATAGAAGTAACGGGAATAACGGGAATCAGAATTACGGTAATATGCAAAATAGAAATAATGGACCACAACAATGGCAAAATCCACGGCAGATACCACAGAATCAAAATAACATGTGGCAAAATCCACCGGGGCAAGTGCCATTTATGGGTAATAATGGAGGTAATGGACAATCATGGAATAATAATATACAGCAAGGCTTTGGTCAGCCACAAATAAATTCCTGGCAAAATCAGCGAATGCCAAATCAGCAGCAAATGGGTAGAATGAGTCTTCAAAATCCTATAAATAATTCAATGAGAGATAATTACGGTAATACACAAAATAGACCACGAATGCAACCACGAGGTTATAATAATTCATACGGTAACGCGGGTAATAGTCGGAATACATTTAACCAAAGGCAACAACAACCAATGGCGGTAACAAATGTCATTGAAGAGGATGAACAATACCTCCCAACTTACGAAGAAAATGAAAGATTACTCGAAGAACAATATGCGGAGATCGAAAGATTAAGAGTTCAAGTCGCGGAAAGCAGAAATTTACAGGAAGAGAATAATATGCTGAGACAAATTCAAAGAAATCTTGGTCTGGAAGACCCTGAAGAAGAGCCTGATGAATGCAATATAGTACAAGACCATATCCTCATGATAGAAGAAATAACAAAAGGGGATGACGGGCGTCAGGATGATGCAATAAGTAACAATGAAATAAAGGGAGAGAAAAAGGTGGATAAACAAATCCTCGAAAAGAGTAAAAAGGGGCAGGAAAAAGACGAATTAATGGAGCTAATAAATAAAGGCAAACACAAAATAATAAAGAAAGGGTTAAAAGCTAGAAAACACGGAAATAAAAAGAAAAATAAAGGGCAACCAAAAATGGAATTAACATTTCACTACTTGATCATATTTATAATTTTATTGATTTGCTGCCAAAATGTGCAAGCTGGGTGGATGGCAGACAGACCAATGATATGTCAAATTTCGAAAGGGAGGACGTTATTTAAATTTCCTAACAAAGCGCCATGCCCAAAAATGGAAGCAAAAGAGGAGGAAGCTCCAAAAACAGTGCGGCTAGATCTTTACAGGGTAAATAAAATAGAACAAGTGTTAGATATTACCGTATGCATGAAAACCACAAAGAAAGCGAAATATTACACGGACCTCATTAACAATGATTTTGTGGAGTATACGGAGGTAAAGGAACAAATGACATCGATGGAGTGTTTAGAAATGGTAAAATACAAAAAATGTTCGGAAGGACCACTAACACAAGAAGGTGAAACGTGGACTACAAAAAAGGAGCTGGTAATAGAATTCAAATATTGGTCTGTGGGGTATAAATACAAACAGGTGACAAACTGCTTAATGATGCATGCAAAAGCAGTTGTTAAACATGGAGAAGAAAGATTAATTTCACCCGCAATTGGTGATGAAAAATGTTTAAGGGATGAAAAATATTGCCTTTTAAGGTCAAGGGACGTATTAGTATGGGAAATTCCCGAAAGAAAAAAATGCAAATTCATAACGTTTGGGAATCAAAAAGGACAAAAATTAGGTAATACGTGGTTATCGGAATCCAGGGAAATGGCGTTATCAGTACCAAAAACCCCAAGAATTATTACAGATTGCGAAAAACAGCTGGTAATTACCGATCAGGGTTACGCTGTCGAAAAGGCACAATGGTTTGTGGAATCAGCACGAAGGAAAAGAGACACTAAGTGGGAAGCAAAATCAACGATTGTGGAAAGTCCCCTGTTAGCAGCGACATTAACAGCAGCGGAATTAGGAATTGTTAGATCAATGAGACTAGCATTTCAGCAAACTTTATTGCATGTATGCTCATTGATGGAAGTTTCAAGGCAGCAAGGTGCACTTTTATTAATGACAAATCCAACATTAGCAATGAGGCAAATCTTAAACAGAACAGATATTCATGCAAAGGCAGCGTCAAATTCATTAGTGGAAGTATGGCCTTGCGTGCCAATCCCAAAAGATGCGGTAATGCTTTTAGCGGTAAATGCGACTGGGGAATGTTTTGCTTATCCCAAAATGAGGGTTCATTATTTAAACGAAACCTTGGAAATTTTTGCGCACCCCCAAACCATGATTTCTTCAGCTTGGTCCCCAAAAAGAAGCTGCGATACGGATAGGGAAATTGTAATGAATTGGTACGGGAAAGTTATAAATTTTGATCAAACAAAAGGGGCAATTGAAGAGATAAAAGATAAAAATGTTGAAGTATTACAAACAATGGAGGATAGTTCTTGGTCTGTACCGGAAATACCGATGACAATATTTCATAATATGGTAATTAAGGGAGATACAGAAGAAAATGAGTGGCAACACATTTTAATGATGTCCTCATGGGCCCATAAACAAGAATTTATAAAAGAAACAATAGAAGAGCACAAGGGCATAGTAAATGAAAATTACTCGGACGTTACAACTTGGTGGTGGCCATCAAAAATTTTATTATGGCGTGGAGCGGTCACGGTAATTTGCGTATTGGTGATTTTAAAATTAATATATAAATATTGGATGGCAAAAACAAGAGTTGCTTTGAGAAAAGCTTTTAGAATTTATAGGGAAGAAAAACGAAGAAACGAAGTCGAAGACGCCATGAATGATCTGTCGGACAATGAGAATGAAAAACTGAAACAAAAAAAGTCATTCAGGTGGTCAAAAAAGAAAACTAAACGCGATACTGGGGATACGGTAGGAGAAAGGCCAAACGCTTTTAAACAAATAAAAATAGAAAGGGAGGCAAGGAAAGAAAAGAGACAAAGACAAAAAAAAGAGACAGAAGTGGTTGACGAAGTAAATATGTTAATGGAGACCGGGGAAGAAGAAAAAGAGGTAGTTTTTATTGATGAAGTTTATACAATGATTGACTCTTCAAAAAAAAGGCAAACAGCCATGACAACAATGAAAGTAAACAGTTTATGGATGACGGGATTGGTAGACACAGGGAGTTCGATTACGGTATGTTCAAGGCCACTTTCGAATTTATTGAAAGCAGAAATAAGAAAATCGGATAGGGAAGTTAGCGGACTTTTTGGCAACACAGGAAAAGTTTGCGGGTCGATAATAGGGAATATTAAAATTGCGAACAGCGTGTATAAAACAGAAGTCTTCGTTTTGGACGTTCCAGCGTTAACAAAAGCAGGAAAATGCGAAATTATTGTTGGATGTGACACACTTGCAAGAGGGAAAGAGATAGGGGTTGATTGCGCAAATGAAAGAATGCGTTTTGAAGGCAAATTTGTAAAAATGGGATCAATTGATCCACTTATTAAACAAAAAGCGACAGTTAAAGAAACTACAGTAATCCCACCAAGAACGGAAATGGCGATTGAAGTTAATGCGCCGTCGCAGTGTTTTTAGCAGAACAGCATTATTAGGAGTTTTTGAACCCTCGTACTCTCTACTGAAAATGGGGTTGACAATAATTCCCGGAGTGATTGAACCAAAAAAGGGAGAATTTTTACTGGTGATAACCAATCCCAACCCTGAACAAATAATTTTGTATAAAGGGACTACGGTAGCAATGGTAGAAAAAGTACAGGAAAGGGACGATGGGAGCATTTATGTGGTTGAAAGTGGACCCGAAAAATGCACCGCAAAACCGCCAGAAGTAGAAGAAATTGATCCCACATACAAAGTAGATTTGTCAAAAGCACAAATCACACAAGAAGAAAAGGAGGAATTTGAGAAAGTTTTAGAAAAATATAAAAATGTTTTTTCGAAAAATAAATTCGATATTGGTCGCTGTTCGGCGGGAGTTTTTGGATTTAAAACGACAACAGAAAAACCAGTAAGTTCAAAACCACGAAGAGTACCGGTAAAACTAAGGAAAGGGCTAGACGAGCATATTGATAGAATGTTAGCGGCGGGATTAATGAAAGAATCCGATACACCGTGGGTGACGAATTTCGTTTTAGTCGAAAAAAAAGATGGATCAATTAGGACGGCTATAGATTATCGCGGAATTAACCAATTAATGGTGGATGATAAATATCCATTGCCAAAAATAGATGTGGTTTTGGAAAAATTAGCCGATAGCGATTGCTTCTCCAGCCTAGATATGAGCTCAGGCTTCAACCAAATTGTTTTGGATGAAGAAAGCAGTTATAAAACGGGAGTTGTTGATGAAAAACGAGGGGTTCTTGTTTGTACAACCTTGCCTTTCGGAATTAAAGTGGCCACGGCCCTGTTCAATCGCTGTATGAAAATTTGCCTCGCGGGGATCACAGAAGGGGTAGAAATTTACGTCGACGATATTCTTGTGCATGGCGTTTATGACTTTAAAACACATCTCAAAAAAATTGTAGAAGTTTTAGAAAGGTTTCAAAAATATAACCTACGTTTGAGTCCAAAAAAGTGTAATTTTTTCCGTCGGACAATTTCATTTTTGGGGTATGAAGTTGGGAAAAATGGCATGTCACCAGGAGAGGCAAAAATAAAAGACATTATGGCTTTTCCAAGACCCAAAAGTGTTGTGGAATTAAAACGTTTTTGCGGAATGGTAGCATTTTTTTCAAAATTTATTCCGGCATTTTCTCATTTAATTCAACCTTTCACAAAATTAATGCGTTCAAATATAAGGTTTCAGTGGAGCGCCGAACAGGAAGTGGCTTTTAGAAGGTGCAAAGAATTTTTAACGAGCGAACCGGTCTTAGGGTTTCCGAAATATGACGACAGACCGTTCCACATTTTTGTGGATAGTTCCAGCGTTGCCATAGGGTGTGCGCTAATGCAGTCGAAAAATAATGATGACAAGCCTCCCTGGACTGTAATATGTTTTGGATCAAAAACTCACTCCGAAAGTCAAAGACGTTGGGCCCCAGTAATATCGGAATTGGCGGCGATCGTCTATGCGTTGAGATTATACAAGCATTATTGGTACGGGTCAACCTTGTACATCCATACTGACCATAGACCATTGATATTTTTAAATAAAAAGAAAGAATGTCATGCGAATTTAGCAAGATGGGCATTGGAATTACATGCAAGCGGCGCAATAGTTCAATACATTGACGGGTCAAAGCAAAAAGTGGCCGACGCTTTATCGCGCGTCATTACAAAAGAAGGCGAAGTACCCCAAGACATTGAAGATTGTTGTGAATATCCCCTTGTTTTTACAGTAGAAGAAAAGGAATGCAAAAACTGCAACAAAAAAGATGAAGGGGGAAGAGAAATACAAAACATTGAATACGACGACGAAAAAGGGATAAAAGATAAAATTTTTGTATTAAAAACAAATAAAAAGCAAAAAAGTGGGAAAAGTGAAGTCCAAAAAAAAGTAACATTTGAAAATGGAAATGGAGAAAAAAAAGGGGAAGAAGCAAAAAAAGAACTGATCAATAGAATGACCACAGAACAAAAAGGAGAAGAAAGTGAGGGGTCACAAAAAATGACGGTAGCACTTACTAGTGAAGAAGAGAAAGAAAGCAGTCAGCAAAATGCGCGCCATAATAATCGGATGGAAAGGAAGGAAGGTGAAGAAAAATCATTGGCAAGGGAAGAAAAGGACAAGCAACAGGAGAGCAAGGCGCTAGAAGAAACAAAAGAAGACGACGGACAGCTATTGCCAGAAATTGCGCAAGCACAAAGAAATGACCCAGAGCTGTTGACGATCATTGAATTTTTAAAAAAACGTATGAAAGGGGAAAGTGCACAAAAGCCTGTAGGTTGGCAGTCACAAATGGCAATGGAAGACGGGGTGTTGATTTTTTGGGACAGACACCCGAAGAGAACAGAATGGAGAAGAAGGCTGGTAGTGCCTAAAACGATGTGGGAAGATATTTTCGAAGCATATCATTGCTCACCGATTGGGGGCGGACATAGAAGTGCAAAATCAACGATTGTAAAAGCAGGAAACTTTTACTGGAAGGGAATGTCTCAATGGATGACAGCAAAAATAAAAGCTTGTGAAGTTTGTGTAAAAAGGCGTGAACCCAATCCACCACTGCAAGCAAAAATGCGTTCTTGCATTCGAGATTCAGTCTTCGATTGTGTGGCAGCGGATCTTTGTGGACCCTTAGAAAAGACTCAGAAGGGAAATATTCATATCTTGAATTTAATTTGCGTTTTTTCTAAATTTATTGTTTCCGTGCCGTTACCTGACCAAAGATCTATAACGGTAGCTGAGGCTATTTTAAATAATTGGGTGTTTAAATATGGATTATTTCGTGAATTTAAATCAGATAATGCCTCGTATTTTACTAGTAATTTTTTTAAAACGTTTTGTGAAATGTTAGATATTTATCGAGTCCCATGCACCCCATATCATTCGAAAGGGAATGCAGTGGTTGAGAGATCGTTTCGAACCTATCAGGATATGTTAGCGAAAGAAATAATCCAAAAAGGGGGAGAATGGGACGCAAAATTAGCCGCTGTCACATTTTCGTATAATGTTACTCCACATGAGACCACGGGGGACACACCGTTTTTTTTAATTTTTGGCCGTGATGCGTGTTTACCAAATATTGGATTACATATTCCTTTGAAAATAAATTATGGAGAAAATGATATTCAGGATTTCAGAAACGAAAAAATTCACACATTGCAAGAAGCTTGGAAAATAACAACATCAAGAATCGTTCAAGCCTCGAAAGATAAGCAAGGTAAGCAAAAGTTTAAAGAACAAAAACTAAAATTGGGAGACTTAGTATACTATAAAAATTTTACACAAAAAGGAAAGTTTGATGTAAAATGGAAAGGAGTTTTTCGGATAATTGAATTTTCGGATCCGCATGCTATCATAATGCAATGCAATGCCCCGTTTAGTAAAGCTAGGAGGGTACATAGAGATCAAATAAAATTGGCTGAGATGCCACAAGAAACTTTAACCTACAGTAAAGAAATTTTTGAGATAGGAGAGGAAGTAGAGAAGATTGGATATAATTACAGTAAAGAAGTAGAAGAAGAGGAAGATAAAAATAGCGCACAAGAAAAGGTGCAGAGATATAATTTAAGACCAAGAAAATAAGATTAGAGTCATTGATTTTTTAAAAAAAATATATATATATATAAAATCCGTAAGAAAACCAAAAAGGGAGTCTTTTTTTTTAAAATATAAATACAAAGTAAAATAAAACTAATTGTTTCCTTTTTAGATGGCTTATCGTGATCGTGGTGGTGGTGGAGGCCGTGGCCGAAACTGGAATTCCCCACGAAATTTCGCTTATGGAAATGGTGATTATCCTCCATTACCAAGTCAAATTAATAGAGTTATTTCTTCCAACCAAGACGGTAATCAAAGAAGAAGAGATAATACATACGCAAGCCAAGGCGGCAATCCAAACCGAAATTTCAATACTCAATCAAGCCAAGGAGGCAATCCAAACCAAAATTTTAATATTCAATCAAGCCATGGAGGCAATCAATACTTAAATTATTATCCACGAAATAGCCAAGGCGGCAGCAACGATCAAGGTTATCGTGGCAATCAAGGATATATTCCAGAAGCACAAGGGGGCAGCTCGAGCCGAACATTTCACCCCCAAGTGATGGGAAGTACACCTTCGGTACAAAATCTTGGGTTTTTAGCCCCTGAAGAGGACATGAGACGGAGAAGGGAGATTATGGAGAAGAAGGGAGAAGGTATGGATTTGGAGGTAGAAACTGTCAATAAAAAGCCAATCAATTTAGATTCGAGAAAGCGCCAAGCTGGCGGTAAAGTCGTAGAAAATATGGCATATAATGTTGCTGCTGGTGGAGCCCCAACAAAGCAACCACGAAAAGCAAGCCTAGAGCCGAATGAAGTTTTATTTGAAGAACCTGTACAGTATGTAGTTGTTGCCAATAAACCTGGAAGGAATACAGTATTAATGAGAGTTGATGATGATGAGTTTGTTGGAAATTCCGTAAGTAACCCTCCTGGATTTGTATTATTTACAAATAGAACGTTTATACGGGATTATGAAGGCAATCATGTTGCTCCTAAAAATGTAAAAATTGGGCTTTTGGATATACTATTGGTTTATGGAATTCAAATAAAGATGTCGACGGGAACACTTCATCAAAATCTTAGCGTCATCTCAACTGATAAAAATTTTTTGAGAGTATTTCATGATCGAGAAAATGAATACAAAGTTAGAGCACAATTAGCTTTTGCGATGGCAGTAACAAAAGTTCGTGAAGGACCTACGATGTACATTCCAGCATTGATTCGATGGGTTGAAAATTCTGGCAATGATGCCTTTGTTCATTTTTTGGCGGCTAATGAGGAGGATGAGCAAAGAGTTCGGGCGAAAGCATGCGATTGGGTAAATGGATTGATGGAATCTCGTTCATTGGGAGAGGTATATGTGGCGGTAGTACCAGAAGATTGGGTGAAATTAGCCACATGGATGGCATTACCAGCGGATATTGTTGGAAGAAATCATGATGGCGGATTATTATTCCGAGCCTTGCAGATGATGGGTCCTGCAAAGCGAGAATGGATCCAACAAGGAATGATTATCACTGATAGAAAGGATGTCCAACAGGCAATATATTTATGGGAGGCAAGGTTGTTGGCCAAGCATAAAATGATCCAACGAAGCCTCGAATTTTGCAACACAACGGTTGGACTTACAGCAGTACCACCGGAATATTTTGAAGAATGCAGAGTATGGCTGCAACTTCGATATATTTCAACAACGAGTGAAACTTATGCAAGTTGGGTGGAAAATTTGAAAGTGGGCCAGGAAATCCTTTTATGGACTGGTATTGGCAAACCTCTTGCTGCAGATATCAAAATTGTGATGCATGATGTCGAGGGCACATTGACGGCATTGGGTATATGGTTAGAAGATTTAGAATATACAAGATTTTATGATGAAGCTATTGCTCGATATGGGGCCAAAGAAATACGGATCAGCATGAAATTATGGACTGGTCTTGAAGCTCAACTCAAAGCATTCAGGGGATTAAATCGGCTTCCTGATAATGGCAAACGAATGGTTGATGCGTTTTGTGGGATTTATCAAGCAACTGGGAAAATAGAACCTTTGCCACCCCAGGCCTTCCCAAAATTAAATGAAGGACAGAAAAGGATGGCAACGTTGATGAATCAGGAAGGATGGAAATTTCCACTTATTCCAGTACAAGCTGGACCGGGAACAGGGAAGACACAAGCGAGTGCAGCATCGGCCAATTGGGAAGCTAATAAACTTGGTGAATTCGAAGTGGTAGTGATGACGGCCACAACAAATTTGGCAACAATGAATATTTTGGATGCTTTACAAAAGGTTGGAGCAATGAAAAAAGTAATATATCTCCAATCAAGCAGAGCGGAGGTGGACCATGGGAGTCTAACGAGTGGAAAGGTATGGAGTAAAGCACGGGTTGCTGAGCGGCTGCAAGAATTACTGGATGGAACGGGACCTTTCCCGTTTCCTGAAGCAGATTTCCATTTCTGCAAGCAATATGTTGAGAGAAGATTGCCACATGATGGAGAATTATTCCAAGAAAAAAAGGCATTTGGACTTCTAATGAGATTAAAGAAATACAAAATTGTTGTGGTTTCATTGCAATTATTGATTCAAATGGGTGATGTGCTGACGAAGAGAGCAATGAAGGTCTATCTTGATGAATTCAGCCTTGTATCAAGCCCGGAATTTCTGAGTATGATTGCAAGTTGCAGCAATGCCACTCAAATTGCGGCAGCCGGGGATGTGATGCAGATGGAACCGTACAACCCAAGAATGTTTGAATGGGCCAAAGATCTTTGCGGATCAGATTCAGCAGTTCAACGAGTATTAGGGAATAAAAAAGATAACGCATCAGTCCAACTGGAAGTTACGTATCGGGCTCATCCGGTATTGGGAGATATAGTGTCAAAAGCGTTTTATAATGGAAGCTTAAGAAGTGGAATTTCGGTGGACGAAAGAATGCTTGTAACCGAAAATTTGAATTTACCAGTTGCTGGTGTTCCTTTAATATTACTGGATGTGGAAAGCAGTCACCAAGTTGGGGAAGGCTTTTCACTCAACAATGAAGCCCAAGAAAGGTTGGCTGCGAGAATTGTGAAAAGGCTCGTTAAAAAGGGTATAAAAGTATCAATAATTTGCTTTTACAAAGCAGCTGTCACTGGCGTTGAAAGGGAATTAAATTTAATTGGAATCACATCAATTGCAGTAAATGTTGATGCTGATATGGTGCGGAAAAAAAATGGGAAAGTGATGGAAGTCAGCACAATTGATGCTTATCAAGGTAGGGAAGATGACATGATTGTCATCTTATCAACGAGAAGCAGCGACCAGACTGCGGATCTTGATGAGAGTCATGTTGGAAAAGCTGGAAGAGTAGTTGTTGCAGCCACACGGGCAAGACAAGGGATGGTAATTATTGGCCATATGACTTACTTGTCTTCTCTCACAGCATGGAGAAAGTACCAAGTAGCAGCAGCTGAACATGTCCCAATGGTGGATGCTCGATATGTTGATGCTCTTGAAGATGAAATGGCTCCAACAAGAAGAGGTGAGGTATGGGTTGATCAAGATGGAAAACCTGCTTTTGCAGCAACATTCCAGATCAACAAGCGATGGAAAAAAGAATAGGTTGAAGCACCAACAGTAAGAATTGGTGACTTAAAGATCAACGAAAGCGGTGATGGGAATGATGCAATAATAGAAGAAAAGAAAAGGGAAGGAGATGAACCTGACGCAGAAGATCAAGAAGTTGAATCAGAAGGGGAAGAAGAAGATGAAGTTGAAAATGAGGAGATGGAACAAGATGAGGAAAAGGAGGAGGATGAAAAAGAATAATTGGAGTGGTAGAACTTGACGAAATTATATTGTATGTTGTTGAATATGTTGGTGTTACCAATGATAAATAAATAGCCATGATGGCAATCCATTCACAAAAGACAAAAAGAGACTTTATGTCCAAAATTAGGTAAGGCCATGATGGCAATCCATTGATAAAATA